>APFE030287454.1:134622-178791 GCA_000404065.3 Pinus taeda | reverse complement strand
TAGAAGACTGACCTTGTTGAGACTGAGGTTGACCTATTTTTCCAGAAGGCCGAGATTTCTGGGTAATGGATTAACCTTGCGGAACCGAAGGTTGGCCTGATGGACCAGAGGGTTGAGCTGGTTGAATAGTAGGTTGGCCATGTGAAATCTGAGGTTGACCTACTTGTCGAGAGGGTTGACCAGGCTGGATAGTAGGTTGGCCTTGCTGGATTTGAGACTGGCCTACATGTCCAGAAGGGTGACCTTGCTAGGCACCGGTTTGACCTTAATGAATCTAAGGCTGACCTGGTTGACCAGAAGGCTGCTTGAAATAAGTAAAAGGGGAACCTATGAAGGCTGAGGGTTGTCCTTGTAAGGGTTGTCCTTGGGGGCCAACAGGTTGCCCTTGATACAACTGCCCATAAGATGGCTGCCCGTAAGACAACTGCCCTTGATACGGATGTCCGTAAGTTGGCTGACCTTGATAGGGTGGACCTTGAAAAGTCGAAGGCTGTTCTTGGCCACCATGATAACTAGTATGACCCCAAGCAACAGATAACACAACAGAAACCTCAACCGCAGGTTGAGATGGGAGGGATCCAGGATGATAGATATGAGTGCCTCGAGAATCATAATAATGGAACGGATTCTGCGGATCTGGATTCTAAAAAGCATACCTGTACTGGTCATATGTCCACCCTGTCAAAATGGAACCAGAAGAGAGTGGAACACTACTGGTGGCATTAACAACTCCAGATGCCAAGGCTGAAGGACCTCCTAGTAGGATCAACGGAAGGTCCAGTAATAGTGGTCACCATGGAGGATGCAACGATGGCACTAACATCAAGAGCTGAAGAAGCCACACAAATGATAGGTATAGTCAGGACCTATGTGACAAACACATTGTGAATCTTACGTATAAAAGGTTATGATATTGGAGCTATGGTACGAGACCACATGGAACTCATAGGAAGAGACACAGAACTCATGATATCAGCCAAAGCATCGTAGCGCAAAGGCAATGTCACACCAAAAGGGGTAACATGGAAGGGTGTAATTTCCATAGGTATAGGGATTTCGCCACTTGCCATAAAGGTTTCTTCACCGGAGATGGGGTTCATCTCATCCATGTCAGAAGAATACATTGGAACCGAAACCCCAGGAGGAGTAATGGGAAATTTTGTTAGGATATTCCGACACATAGGAAATAGTTAAGTTCAACTTGGTCTAGTATAGAGTTAGGTATAGAGTTAGGTAAAGTGTGTTTCTTTACCGTTGTACATTTTGTAACTGACAATCCGACGGTCACGATATGTAGTGATCCGACGGTTCATTCTCTCCTCGGTATTACCGACACTTGATCCGTGGCTTGACACCTGATTGGTCCATGAATTCTATTTAAAGCGCATGGAGGGTCATTTGTAGGTTAACCGTGCATGAGAGAAGCTTATGTAAATTTTCATTCTTTTATTAATAAATTGCCTGTAGTAGCCCCGTTGGCGCAGGCCGTGGACTGTTTCCCTCTCTGAGGGTTTTAACCACGTCAAAATACTGGTGTATTGATCTGTGATCTGTTTGTGAGCGGTGTCCTTTTGGTGTTCTGTCTGAGGAACTTACCCTGTAAATTCCTACACATTGCGGCCCACACCACCTTGCGACCTGCTCCACCCTTCGCACTTTTCCTTGTCACCGTATGCTCCTCACTCACATTGCTTGAATGGTCGAGTTCGATATCCAAATGCCTCCTCAACGCATCCAGTATATATGCTATGTTGTGTTTCGTGCCACCTCTCGGCCGACCTTTGTTTCCCACTACACTGACGCCCTTCACTTGTTATTTCACACGGTCGGCCCATCGGCCAACGCTCCCAAACATAACTCTCCACCATCGGCTCAACAAGGATGAATTCCCTCACCCATCCTCTATATATACATGGTTTTCCTCCATACTTTCGCATGCATGCCTTCAAGTATTTTCGCTCTGCCATGTTTTCGTGTAGTTTGTGCGCACTTTTTCCAACCAACCTTCGCACATCGCACCGGTGGCCGTGGTAAGAACCGCAGGTCCTTACACTCCTCCACCTAAAGTTGTTTTCGTCCTCGACAACATCCCATCCTGGTAGCCATCAACCAAGATCAACATCAACAATTGTTTCATCCTTGGTCCATGATATCAACTCCTCCACATACTGCAAACATCCCTGCAACATATGTAGAAGCATCATCTCCATCATGTGTCGTCCCATCCTGTGAACTATCATCCTTCCTACCTGCTTGATGCCAACATCTCTCTGGTACACTACTAGCCCCCATGACTTGAGCTAGTCGGGTGATCAGTCCAACTGTCATGCTCAAATCCTAAGAATGTCCATACTTATGCCTTCACCAGTCTATCTCGGATTCTTCCACATCTTGGACTCACCAAGAATCTCTCCCATGCTCAGGTCCATGGAAACTCCATCCCATCTGCAACATGTCATGATGCTTTATGCTGAACCACCCCTGCACCATTTTTCATACCTGCTCAACCTGTTTTAAGGACTCACTGCCATGAGCAGCTAACAATGAGCCCCATCTTCTATGTCATCTAAGAAGATGTGGAGGGAGTA
The DNA here is from genome assembly GCA_000404065.3 of Pinus taeda. NCBI lineage: Eukaryota > Viridiplantae > Streptophyta > Pinopsida > Pinales > Pinaceae > Pinus > Pinus taeda. The sequence goes on along the minus strand of APFE030287454.1, from coordinate 176,203 downwards.
GAGCCTAAAGGCTCACCCTCACTAATAATCTCAATCCATCTGTCAGGATTCTCTATCTCCATCCTTTGTAGATAAGTGACCCGATCCTCCCCTCAGATATTCGGCCTCACATAAGCCTCCTCCTCATCATCATCATCCTCAACCACTTCTAGCCTTCTTGAAAAACCTAAGATACTATTAGATAGTGTCCTGATGACCACTGATTGCTCGGTAAGCTTTGTCTCAATCGTAGACAACCGCTTACTCATATCTTCCATTTGCTTCTCATCCTCCATTTGCATCACTACCAACTTACAATCAAGCTTTGTCACACCAATGGGTACATCTTCCCTTTCATCGTAAATGTACAACCTCTTCAAATGTGGAACAATCATAGCATCAAATTGTTTCAAGAATTCCATCCTTAGCACAACTTCATAGTCATCAATCCGCACTATAGTGAAGTCAACTTTCCCGGTCCACTCACCTAGTGTTGTGTCCACGTTTTCAGCTACACCAAGAACACAATCAGGAGGAGAATTCACTGGCTTCATTTGTGCCTTCACTGGTACAAATTTCAGCCCAATCCTTCTCGCAGTATCTTCACTCATGAAGTTGTGAGTAACCCCACTATCCACCATAGCGAGTATATTAACACCCCCAATCTTCATCCGAACATTCTCCAAACTCTTCCTCTTAGGATCCCTCTGAGATATCACCTTTGTAGCAGTAGCAGCTCCAAGTATCTGCATCATCCCCAGAGAAGCTTCTTCATTCTTAGTATTAGATTGTGCAATAGAAGCCACTTTCGGTCTAGAGGGACAATTCTTCACCGTATGTGGTTCGACACATATCCAACACTTCAAGGCTTTCTTCGTGTTCATCTTATCATCCGATTTCGAAGCATCATCTTTCTTCTTCTCTTTCGGCTTATCAGACTTCTTCTTCCTATCATCAGAAGTCTCATCATAATGCTCCACCAACCTGTCCACAAAAGCAAAAGCTTCTTCAAGTGTTTTAATCTTTTGCCTCTTTAGTTCACTGCGTGCCCAAGGATTCAATCCAATAATGAAGTTGAACACCTTGTCCCTCTCTATTATGTCAGGAAGTTCCAGAACCGCACTTGTAAACTCCCACTGATATGTCTGTAGGGTCCCTGTCTGCTTTATGAACTTAATCTTCATCCTTGCTTCCCACATTTCATCTTGAGGACTGAAATGGGTCTGCAAAGCCTTCTTCATCTCATCCCACGAAGTTATGTCACCAGCACTGCTATTGGCAATATGATCCATTCTCCTTCATCACCACATCTTAGCATCCTTTGTCAAGAACTAAGCAACTACCTTCACCTTTGTCTCATCATCGGATAGACCCAAGCACTCCAAGTATTGCTCCATATCCCAGAGAAAGTTGCCAAGAGTTTTTGCACTTCTTGTACCATGATAATATTCTGGTTCCTTGACTTTCACATGAGGCACTCCTCCACCTGAGTTTTGCCTCATGACCCTCTTCAACACCGTGATCTCATCTCTGGCTTCATCAAGAGATTTCTGCAAGTTCACGATCTCTACCATACCCTGATCTCTTGCCTCTTCAATCTCCTTGACCTTTACTTCAAGTTGTGTACACATAAGATCAGTGTACTTGTGTTGAGTTCGGAGTTCATCAAGCTCTTCCCTCATCTTTGAATTGGCCTCTTGATCTCTCTTGGCCAAGTCCATCTTCTTAGTCCAGAAAGCCTCTAAGTCCTCCATCCTTTCCAACACCTTTTCAATGAAAGCTATCGAAGCATCCTTCACACCATGGCTAGATCCAACCTGAGATTCACCTACCATTACTAATAGCTTCCTTCTTTGCGATCTAGTTTCAACCATCCAATTGCTTCACCAAGTTGCCTGCAACCATGAACCATCCCTTGTTCCACTTGTATGTGAAACAATTTCCTTCACCTACAAGTACCTGCTTCACTGTCACCAACTTCCAAGTGTATGCACACTTGCTTCACCCAGCTTCTTGCAAGACTCCTTTAAGTCTTTAGATTAGCTCTGATACCAACTGTCACGCCCCCAGGCCTACGGTAGTCTTTCAACCGTACCTGACGAGGTGCGACACCACCAAACACTTTCTTTTCACTAATACTTATGTTCATGGAATACGCCTAACCATATGTCCTACTTAGTTTGTGTTTCTCAACCAAGTAATTATTATTTTCCTTTATACCAATGAACACCCATACACATTCATTATCATCAACAATTATACAAGAGAACACAATTGCACAGTATAAAGGGAGGGTCAACTCCCTTAACAATGAGTCTGCCCAAATACAATATATTATACAATCTTTCAATGTTACAAAGCTTTACAAGTATACTTGGGAAACACCAAGTTTCATACTTAGCCAAAATTACAACTTTCCACACCTTCGTGTGATAACCAAAGTTCCTTGCCTGAGCTGGGCGGGCGCGCCCTCACATGAGTTTCCAACCGCACTCCTCAACCGAACCTTGTTCCGACGGGCGGGCGACCTCACCTGAGTCACCCTTCGTTTTCTTCTACACGGTGGGCGGGCGACCTCACTCGAGTCCCCTTTTCCACCTCCACATTTAGCCTTGCACGACGGGCGAGCGGCTCACCAGAGTCACCAGAGACACCCGTGTCAAAGTCTGGCGCCTTCAACCGCGCCCTCAACAGATAATCGAAACCTGTGTGATGTCACCGTGTATGCCTGCCCAAGAGCGGGCGCATTACGACCTATACCTCCTTGTGACCTGCTCCACCCTTCACACTTTTCCTTGTCACCATATGCTCCTCACTCACATTGCTTGAATGGTCGAGTTCGATATCCAAATGCCTCCTCAATGCGTCCAATATATATGCTATGTTGTGTGTTGTGCCACCTCTCGACCGACCTTCGTTTCCTACTACACTGACGCCCTTCGCTTGTTATTTCACACGGTCGGCCCATCAACCAACGCTCCCAAACATAACTCTCCACCGCCGGCTCACCAAGGATGAACGCCCTCGACATCCTCTATATATACATGGTTTGCCTCCATACTTTCGCATGCATGCCTTCAAGTATTTTCACTCTGCCATGTCTTCATGTAGTTCGTGCGCACTTTGTCCAACCAACCTTCGCACATCGCACTGGTGGCTATGGTAAGAACCACAGGTCCTTACACTGGGTGGCAGAGCTACGTGCAGATATATTTTTAAAAATTTTAATCGTAAATATATGTTTTTTAAAGTTTTAAAAGGTTTTCTTATGTTTTAAAAATTGAAAATATATGGTGTTTATTTATTTATTTATATATTTTTTTTTTAAATGGTTTTTTTTTTAATCATATATATATATATATATATATATATATATATATATAATTAAAATGTTTTTAGTTTATTATATATAATATATATATATATATATATATATTTATATATATATATATAGATATATATATTAATTTTAATTGTTTTTTTCTTTTTCGTTTTTTTTTTAAATGTTTTTAATCTTGATTTTAATGGTTTTTAGATTTTTTTTTTTTTTTTTTTTTTGCCAACATTTTTATGGTTTACATACCAAAACACGCGATCTCTCTCTCTCTCTCTCTCTCTATATCTATATTATACATTTTTTTGTTTTTTGTTTTTTGTTTTTTTTTTTTTAATTTAAAGTGTCAAAATTTGTTAAATTTAGAAAATAATTATTTACATTTCGTACATTGGAAAATTTAAAGTCAAAAAACAAGTCTTTTAAAAAAAGGCCGTGATGCGGACTCAGTACTTGTTTAAATCAACATTCATATTACTAACATTCTAAAATGTAATGTACATAAAAAATTTAAAGTGCCAAAAACTATGTGCTAAAAAAAATATGTGTGTTCTACATCCCCCCTTTCAAAATCGGGTCACTCTTTCGCTATCTCTACGAAATGGGTAACAGTATCAGTTCCCGTTTCAAGGTTTACATTTTTCTTGGAGCTTGTTTTAGGCCATAAAGAGTCTTTCTGAGTCTGCATACAAGTTTTGGATCATTTCCAAGGATGAATCTGTCTGGTTGCTCAATATAAACTTCTTCTTCTAGGTCTCCATTAAGAAAGGCAGATTTCACATCCATTTGATATGCTTTGAACTTTTGAAAGCTAGAGAGAGCAAGGAACATTCTTATTGCTTCAAGTCTAGCAACAGGTGCAAAAATTTCTTCAAAGTCTATACCTTCTTGTTGATCATACCCTTTACAAACCAGTTTGGCCTTGTTTCTAATAACTTCTGCATTTTCATTCAACTTGTTTTTGAATATCCATTTGGTTTTTATGATATTCTTATCATGAGGTCTAGGAACTAATTCCTAAGTATTGTTCTTTTCAATTTGCTCAAGCTCTTCATTCATAGCCTTGACCCAACATTCATCTTTGCATGCTTCATGTACATTTTGCGGTTAGATGGAGGAAAGAAATGCTAGATAGCTTGAAGCTTCTATAATAGTTCTTCTTGTCTGCACACCTTCCTCTTTCTGTCCCAAAATTTGAGTCTCTGGATGATTTTTCTGAACATATTTGGATGGAGTCTTTTCTTCTGTCATTATCTGCTCTTCTGGTGCTTCATTGGTTTCTTCTTCTTCAACATTAGTATGATAATCCTCATCTTCTTCCCACTCTTAAGTTTTTACCTGCTTTGGATTTTTCCCTGCTTCATCAACCAAAACATCAATACTTTCAACAATTTTCCCAAGTATTTTATTATAACACTTGTATTCTTTACTCCGTGAAGAGTAACCAAAGAGAATGCCTTCATCCACTCTAGGTTCAAACTTGCCAATTTTTTCATCAGCCCTTTTGATGTAACATTTGCTTCCAAAAACTTTGAAGTATTTTACAGTAGGAGTCTTACCATACCAAAGTTAATGAGGAGTTTGAGTGTTGTTTACCCGAACATTCGTTTTGTTGAGAATAGTGATGGCAACAAATGCAACTTCACCCCAGAAGGTTGCAGGAGTTCCAGAATCATCTAGCATAGCATAAGCCATTTGTTGAATAGTTATGTTCATCCTTTCCACCACTCCATTTTGCTGAGGAGTCCTTGCGGTAGAGAACTCCCTTCTTATTCCATGTTCTTCACAGAAGTCGAAGAATTCATCCGAGGTAAATTCTCCTCCTCGATCAAACCTGAGGCATTTGATTTTGCGATCTAATTCATTTTCAATCAAAGCTTTGAATGCTTTGAACTTTTCAAATGCTTTGTCTTTATGCTTAGAAGTCCTATCCAACACATTATGGAAAAGTCGTCAATGAACAATATAAATTATTCTTCTCCACGAGGTGACTTTTTCCTTGATGGACCACATAAATCAGTATGGAAAAGTTCAAGCGGCTTACTAGCCGATCCTTCCTTCTCAAGGAAATGTGTTCTGGTTTGCTTACCAAATTGACATGATTTGCATATTGTATTTTTTGGAATTTTGATGTCAAGAAGATCGCATACAACCTAGAATTTGCAAGCTTTCTTTATCTGAGGGAAGCTTAGATGCCCCAATCTTCTGTGCCATAGCCAGTGTTCATCATTTTTTCTTAGATAACATTGTTGTTGTCCTCCATTGAGTATGTATAAATTATTTGGAGTTCTTATGCCTTTGATCACTGTTTCTCCTGTATCAAGCTCACGAACAACACATCCATTTGATCGAAATACTACCTTATTTCCTTGATCACACATTTGAATAACACTTAATAGATTATGCTTTAAACCATCAATATACATAACATTCCCAGCTTTGACCTTTTCTTTTAAGAGAATATAGCCTTTACCTTTTATGACTGTAGGGGTGTCATTTCCAAATGATACCTTACTTTCCTCTTCTAAGGCACAATATGACTGAAGTTTTTCTTTATCACCTATCATGTGTTTCAAGCATCCATTGTCGATGTACAATTGATTTTCTTGTCCTTCTGCATATAAGGCTATACCACATCTTTCGGTTTGTGGTTCTTTCTTTTTCCATGTTTTGGGACCCATTGAAGCTTGCTCCTTCTAAAATGTTTGCCGAAATTTATTCCTGCATTCAGAGTCTTCACGACCGAAGTTTTTATAGATAGAGCATTCTATTTCATTTTCAAAAATAGAAAAGTTATTGTAGGTCCTTTTCATGATCTTAGTCACATTCCTTTGATTTCGTGCTTCTCTAGTCATGATGGTCTTGTAAGAAATACATTGAGCAGCTTTGTGTCCAAAGTTATGACATGAAAAACATTGGCCATTAAAGAAATTCCTGTGATTATCGAATCTACTGACCTGATGATTGCAGTTTCCATTGACATTCATTCTTGAAGCAAATTGAGAATGATTTACCTGTGGTTGGTTATAGCTTCTGTTCATCCTTGAAGTAGATTGAACCTGATTTACCTAGTGATCTGCTTTAAGCCTCTTCTGACAATTGTCAACCTATTCATTTCTCCTTGCTGCATCAAGATAGCTTTTGGAGGTTGATGGCTTCTGTGCTTGAGATGGTTCTTCAGTATATCCAAGACCTATCTTTGTTAGAGGAGAATGTTGCACTTTGATAATTTCATCTAAAGTTTCTGATCCTTTAGCAAACTTAAGATTGAGAGCTTTTGTTTTCTCAATTTCTTTTCTTAGACCCACAATTTGACATTCTAACTTTTCATTGTGTTTTTCCCTTTTAGCAAGCTGGAATGTAAGAGTATCTATACTCATACTCTTTTCTCCTAAATAGATTTTAAGTTTAGAAATTTCTTCATAGAGACCATCTTCATCTAAAGCATCCAAGAAATCACCATCTTCAAAATCCATCAGAAGTCTATAATCATTACTATTTTCATCTTCATCACTATTTGATAAACCATCACTATCTTCATGCGTCTAGTAGCTTTTCTTATTTATTTTTTTTTTCTATTCCATTTTGCTGATTCCTTACCTTTATCAAGCTTATCTTTGTGAGGACATTTGGCAACATAATGACCTACTCTTCCACAAGAAAAACATTTGAAAGGTAGTTTACCTCTGAATCTTCCAGAACCCCGTTGAAGGTTCTTGACAAAGTTTGATTCTTCCTCTCCTTCTGACGTATGTCCTGACATATTGAGTTCTCCTTTTCTTGAAACTTTGAATGTGGCTTCTCTCATATCTGATGGACCCCCTTTTCTCATTTCGAAAGCAATTAGGTTTCGTGTAGGTGTGACATAGTAATACTTTGAATATCTTGCTTTTCTTATATGGCAGGAACTTTTGATTCAAACTTAGAGGACAAGGATCTTAGAACCTTTTCAACTAAAGTAACTTCTTTTATCTCTTCACCCAAGTTTTTCATGTGATTAACAATCTCATATATACGTAAGAAATAATTAGCCACACTTTCATCATTGTGCATTATGAGAGTTTCATATTGAATTATGAGAGATTGTAGTTTTGCAGTTTTACCTGATCGTCTCCTTTATAGCTTAGAATGATTTTGTCCCATATTTATTTGGCGGTTTTGAGCTGCATAACCTTGATGAATTCTGATTGTGACAAACTCCCCAATAGAGCATTGACAACCTTTGCATTTGTTTCATACTGCTTTTTACCTGCCGCATCTGTAGGAGTTGCTGATGGAAATGTGTATCCTCCTTCCATGATATCCCAAACTTTTGTTCCAAGATATTGAAGATAGGTTGTGGTTCTTACATTCCAATAGATGAAGTTGCTCCCATCAAATATTGGTGGCCTGATGGATGCCTCTCTTTCGTAGTTGCTCATGATGATAGATCTTCTTTCAAGCGATCAAGCTTCTTCTGAAGGACCTGCTCTGATCCCAATTGTTGGAAATAATACTGAGAGGGGGGGGTGAATCAATATTAGCAAGTCAATAATATTTATTTTCATAATCAAATTTGTATACGCTACTTCAGTTAATGAAACTTGCATATATACACAACTGTTGTTAAGAAAACTAGCGTATATCCTGCAGACTTATAATTTAGTTAATTCATTAGATGTTGATCATTAATTTGTGTATTAGAACCATATAATAGTAACCAGATACAGTAAAAACAAAGCAGACAATCACACACAAGAACACAAGATATAAGGTGGAAATCCAATGTGGATGAAAACCACCTGCTGCAATTCGTCTCTATCTTCTTCTAATAAGAAACTTCTTTTTACAATATTTTTGTACTGGTGTAGTCTTATCCCTGTAGAAGGCTACAACCTTCTCTCGTTCTCCAGTGTCTCCTGGAAGAGAGCTACAAACCGCTTAGCTCTTGTACTAGTTGATGTACTAGTACGTAGGTGCTGACCTATAGAAGGCTACAACCTTCTCTTTTCTTCCAGGGACCACGTTTCATAAATTTTCATACTGGATCCATCAATAACATTAATCAAATATCAAATATATCTACATCAATCAATCTCCTTTGCACCAACCAAAACTGAATCAAACAATCACTTTTATGAATGTTGTAACCAGAACACAGTAACAGTAACCAGAACCCAATGCAGAACCCAGAACACTGCAACAACAAACATAAGTAGATAAAACATGCTTTATGAGACGTACGCTACTTCAATGTGTCGAACCTGTGTTCATACGCTGTTATCTGAGGGTAGACCTGCATATATGCTGTTTTGAAATGCCGAACCAGCATGTATATGTGCCTTTGTTATACTAAACTTGCGTACATCTCTATAAAAGATGATTTAACCTTTACAACTATTTAGACATCAGTTATACCTAGATCATCATATTACAGATTACGACCTGCACCAATTATAAAATATCAAAACCACACAAAGATACTTCTCTTCAAGCCTAAATATCTTGACCCATCAATAGAACTTATCCTCCTTCAAGCGCTGAGGTTCCTCCTTGATTCAGATCTAACTACGCACCATAACCCAATGATCAGTATTCTAGATCTTGCTCTTCATAAGATATTCAATACTTGAGTGCCTTTGTCTAATGATGTCCTTCTCCTTTTATAGTCTTAGGCCTTTCTCAATACGATGGTCCAAAACCAATTAGAAGTAATTCCTTGGACTAAATACCTAGGGTCAACACTTCAGACAAGATACCTTGGATCAATACCACAAGTCAAAATACTAGGGACCAAATACCACAGACCAAAACCAAGTTTTCCAGCATGTACGCACTTTTCCTTGCGTGAAAGTGCGTGTATACGCATACACGTCTTTTGGTCTGCGAGCATGTGTGTGTACATGGCTTGGTCAAGGGGAACCTGCATATACTTCTTTTTCTTTCATTCTATGAGCCTAAACTGTGTCATAGTGCCAAACCTGTGTCATAACGCCAACAATTATATCATACTAATCTGGATTGATTGTGCAGACAAGATAGTCTCCCTTGAGATACATTAAGGTATGAGTTTGTTTCTATCGTATATTTGGTGCTTGATTGTTTGATTATATCATCTATTTGATGTTTTTGAGTGTTTGGTGTCTATTATGTCATCTAGTTGATTGATCTAACATAGTATGCTTGTAAATTGGTTGAATGTTTGATGAATTGCATAATATGAGTACGTGTTCCAATGATCTTGCTTTAAGATGATTGTATTAATATATATGCATTGAAACAATTGATATGTACTTGAGTGTAGTAGGTGATAATTGTAGCATTATGTCTAATGGTGAGTTGACTATGGATTATGATATGATTTTTAATCTTGGTAAATGTTGATTTCAAATTGATAGATATGATTGTATTGATATTTGGAATGTGTGGTTGCCATGTGTGAAGAGTTAAAAGAAACATGTTTGGTATTAACATGACAAGGTAATAGTTGATGTGTTTATATAACTAACAGTTGGGTGGTGTGACAACACATAGTAAGCCTCGATTCTAGTAAAGTAAAAAGGTAGAAGAAAGGAATTTGGCAAGAATTCCTTTGGCTATGTTTGGAAACCATAATTCCAAACAAGTGAGTGCTTTGCATACAGGAAGTCTTATGAACCTTGATTTTATCTGACATTATGTGGATATGTTCTATAGTCATGAACATGTATTTGACAGGTGTATAAGCTAGTTTCCAGTTATGGATGGATTCGTCAAGGGAATTGGATCCCCTTGAGAGATGGCATGGACATGTTCAGTTACAAGGCAATGTTCTTGGCACAAGAAGGTAAGATAACTAGTATGTTGTTATGTTTATTTAAGCACTGATAGTTATGTGTTCATGGCAATATGATGCAGGGGATTGCATGGAAAATTGCCATGAAATCTTGAACAAGTCTCAGGTTGATATTTCCTTTGGAAGCACTGGGAAACATGAGGATTGAGTCATGGTGTTTGTGGTTAGTATCATGATTTTGGTCTTTTGGTGATTTGTTGTGCTTGATTGTGGTTTTGTTTGCATCTTATGCATGGCCATGTAACTTTGTTTGTGCTGTCGTATTGTTGTTGGTTTTCGATGGTTTTCTTCTCGGTCTTGCCTTTATTGTTTTGATATCCTTGGGAATTGGTTGGGGAAGGAGGAAGTTAATGGAGTTTGAGAAGAGTTGAATGAAACACAACAGGTGATGTAAGGCCCAGATAAATCTCGGTGCATGTATGAGGGTAGTTGAAGGCAAGAGTATGGCATCCAATTGGACTAGTTGGGTCCATTTTTGTAAATGGACGATGATAGGACACTAATGTGAAAGGTAACATGAAAGGTGAAGTAAATGGATTTGAGGCGCCATATGCCTTGGCTATGTTGGGAACTGTTGTTCTTGAATGTTGCGCATGTGTTTCACGCATAAAGTAAGTTATCTTAACCTTGACCTTATGATATCTAGTAATTACATTGTGATCATGATTATGTTGATGTCTATATGTGTATACATGTATGTATGTATGTCATGTCTGATAGGGTCACCATGGATCATGATTATTAAGGCTAGCATTTATATGTATATATGTATATATATGTATGTATGTATGTTTTGTTTGATAGATTGTTTAATGCTAATATATATATATATTTATATATGTATGTATGTATGAGAGGGTCGTTAGAAATCATTCTTGTGGAGGAATGATTGCTTACGCAGGTGAATGAAATTAAGAGATTCATGGTTTATGAGGAATCAAGTGGAAGAGTAGTCATTACAAATATATGATGTCGGTATCATGTGGGTGCGAATTGATATTGTATTATTGTGTTATGCCTATGTTTATGTTATGACAGATAGAGGGATACATCAGCAAAATGAAAGCAGTGTGGTATGTGACATGTTGGGACAAGCATGGATAAGATACTGGAATCAAGGTTGCTTGGTAGAGATAATGTGGTTTTGGATGTGTGTAGTATTGTTGTGCATATGTTGTATATGTTGTACATGTTGCATATGTGATGTTGTGTGCATGTGGTTTCCTGTATATATAGTGTGTGTATATGTTGTTTAATCAATGTTATGAACACGGTGGTACAGATAGTGTTGTGTGAATATTCAATATGCAGTGTTGGATATAGATGGTGCTATGTACATATTGGATATGCGGTGTTGACTACATATTATACTATATGCATGATGAATATGCAGTGTTGTGTACATATGGTGTTGTGTGCATGTTGGATATGCAGTGTTGTGTACATAGGGTGCTATGTACATGTTTTATATGCAGTGCTATGTACATATGGTGTTATGTGCATGTTGCACATGTGGTGCTATGTACATATGGTGTTGTGCGCATGATTGTACAAGTGGTGCTATGGGAATGTGGTAGCGTGTACATGTTGTACATACGGTGTTGTGTACATGGCGTGCATATGATGTTGTATACATGTGGTGTCGTGTACATGTCATGCATGTGGTGTTGTGTGTGTCTGGCTTTCTGTGCACGTTGTGCAGGTGGTGTCATGTACATGTGATGTTGTGCACATGTTGTGCAGATGGTTTTGTGTACAAGTGGTAATGTGTACATGTAGTAAATATGATACTAGTGTACAGGTGGTATTGTGCGCATGTCATACATGTTGTATTGTGGGTATGCGGTACTATGTATGTGCATTGTGTAGTCATGGTATTGTGACATGTTTATTTGTGGTGTTGTAATCTGTACGTATATGTATTGTGTTCTACATCGGGTGTAGATGTATGTATTGTGTTGTGGTGTACACCAGGGGTAGGTGTATGTATTGTGTTGTGGTATACACTAGATATAGGCGCATGTATTGTGTGGTGTTATACATAGGGTATAGATGTATTGTGTTGTGTTGTATATCAGGTGTAGGTACATGTATTGTGTGGCGTTATATATCAGGTATAGATGTATGTGTTGTGTTATATGTCAAGTGTAGGTGCATGTATTGTATGGTGTTATATGTCATGTGTGGTTGAATTTGTGTGATGCATACTATGTGTATGTGCACATGGTTGAGGAGAAGGCACTAGGTGTTTGTTGGGTGTGCCAACTGATCTAATGTGTGTACGAAATAAGAACAAAGGCAGAAGTAAGGATCGATTAAAAGATAAGTATCGGTATTTCATTTCAATTTTATTATGCATGTAATTTATGATTATGGTCTATGATGATTACATGTGATCTATGATTTTGTTTTATGATGTTTACATGTGATTTATGATTTTGATATATGATGGTTGCGTTATGAGCTAACTTGATGTGATATGTTTATACATGATTATTTGGTCAAAGATGTTAGTTTGACTTGTTGTGACATGAAGCAAACAAAATTGCAAGTGTACCTTGTTGATGGACCACCAATGAGGTATGATTTGAAGTTATTTCATTCTATTTTGAATATAATGGGAACTATGTGCTTGGTATAGGAAAGCATGAAATCCCTGATTGGGTGGTTGAAACCGACTACAAGAATTAGCAGTAACAACAAGAGGAAATGGAAAATGCAGCAGTATGCTGGTAAAGTATTCAGAAGCAGGGCCATTTGGGACACTAGTACCCAATAGTGTCCATTGATTTCCATGAGCATGCTATGGCCGATATGATGGTTTTAAGGTAGGTATATGCCTTGGTTTTTTATCTTCTGATGCGAGGAAGCCTTGCCAAAGGATGGAACTACCGGGATGGGGGTGCCAACGGAACTTGGAAGGTGTGTGACTACACGGAAGGGGGTGACCGGATTGCCCGAGGGACTGTGTAGCAGAGAAGGGAAGGTCGGGGATGGATTTATTTTGGTCATTAGCATTTCCATATGGAATCATATGCACATTTGGAGTGCGCCCTGGAAAAATGAGTCGATAACTCTTCACTGAGAGGACAAGTGGCGTGGGATTATATCATTGAACATTGGATGTGTTAGTTCAAGTCTTCACAGCCTATCACCAGGGATCAACATGAGCTCTTACTATGTCTGGTTTTGTTAGATGTTTTGCACATGACGTTTAGCACAAAACTTGTCACAAGTGTGTCCATCAGAAGAAGCTTGAAGAAATGTTTCCAACGGTATATCACACTCCCATAACTGGTTCCTGAATTAGAAGAAATGAATGAGTGATTCTTGGTTATGTATGTTTTGAGGTCAGTTCTGCACACAATGACAAGTTTAGTAAAAAATCAGTTTCTGAAGTAATGGTAAGGAATTTTTCAAAAGTGAAAAAGGTTTTTGTTCATCACATACTATGTGGGAGATATACAGTGATATTTGGAGCCTATATTAAAACAAAGCAAATTTTTCATATGATGGAAAGTAATTTTGCAAAACCCAAGGAGGTTTTTGTTAAGCACGAGCCATATAACAAAAAACTCTTTCATTTTCTTCACAGGTGTCATGGATTGGGATATGTTACTAGATCTTTACAGCTCATTTTCACAAATTTAAATTTTTAATGATTTTCTGTTTTAGAGATGATTTTGCGGAACAGATTGCAAGCTACTGGAAACGAATTTCCCAAATTTGAGAGAGGTTGTTCTCCAACATGAACTTATCTACAAAAAACTCTTTTAGTTTTGTAACATCTACTATGGTTTAGGAGATACGAGTTCATCTTCAACACCTATTTTCAGAAATTTGGCCCAAGTGTAATGTAACTAATTCTATTTTGAAGAAAATGGTTGAGCTCAATCCCTTAGTACAAGGATGAGAAAATGTATATATTTTATGAGTTTCATAGTGTAGGGGTTGGATTTTGGTATAAGGTTGGACACTTTGGATTGCTTGGCACTCCATTGTACATTTGATTTCTGCATTTTTGGCAAACGAAAGACCAGGGTTTTGCAGCACTTGTTGGGATCCTTGTGGCTCTGTGTTTTGATGGTGTTTTTCTTCATGTAATTGTAAGTTCATTGATGTTTATGTATGCCATTTCCCTTCTCTTTGCTTCTAAAATTAAACAAATTGAGTGACAAAGGTAGAATTCATGAGTTTGTTGTGCTCTATCTTTTAGTTTTGTTTAATTCTCAATGTTTTCTTCAGTTTGAAGAGGATTCTTGATAGCCTCTTGCCCTCTTCAGATCCTCAACAGTCTTTTCTATCCATTCATTTAATATAAAGCATCAAAACTATTGCCTACCTTGCCCCAACCAGAACTTTGCAAACATTTGGCCTCATCCCTAGACCCAAATTTTCCTTTCCCTTTTTCCAACAAAAAACCCCCAAAACTCAAATTAAATCCTTGCACTTCATACCTAGCCTAAGATTAGTTGTTAAATCAATCATCTCAAGCCCCATCAATTATCGTTTGCTGAGATTGACCCAGAGAGAGCCCTCTCCTGTCCTCGTAGGGCTAGCTATGAGATTGAGCGTGGTTTGATGTTGGCCCTGGATCTTACCTTTTCAGCCTGAGGTAAATCTAGGCTCTAACAGGATGCATATTTAACTTTGTAGTGGATTTTGAATTTCTTGGGAAGGAGCTGAATCCTGGTATTACTTTGAGGGTGGAAGTGTGAGCCTCTGGATTCCCTTGTTGCAGATGTGTTGTAGTGGCTACAACCACCCTCCAAAAATTTTCCTTAGCCTATTTTGGAGCATCCCTACCAACCTTACACAATACTTTGTCTTGCTTCACCAAGTACTCAAGCTTCAAGTGTTTTCCTCGCACAAAGGCAACCTGTCGATCACAATTGATCCATTCCCCTCATAGGTTGCTCACCCTTGTTCCAGTTGCAGGCTGAGTAGCTTCCCTTGAAAATCGCGTATTTCTGGAGGGCAACCAACCTTCCCTCCAGGAATTGCATAATCCTCTTTGACAACTTGTTGGGCTCCAGGATTGCGTAATCCTACCATCTAACCCTCCAAGTAGGATTTGTGAAAATTTTCCCAGCAACAGGATGTTCAGTCCAAAATTTGAGAAAATCTGGGAAGCAATCAGTTGCTCTGCCCAGAAATTACACAAATCTCTGGGGCAGCCAGCCCAGCTCCCAATCAGAAATGCACATTTTTCTCTAGCAGTCGAGAAATATCTTGCATGTGTAGCTGAGCTCACCGGTTCCCTCTGCAACTGAGAAAAACAAACTTGCATGCATGGGCTTCTTCTCCCAAGGTAGCATGCAAAGGCATCCCTTGTTTCAGGGATCTATGTTTAGCAGTTGGAGGTTACATTCAAGGAGCAATTTTGAAACCTCCCACCAAGTGTCGCTTCCCCTAAATTCATGGCATGTGTGTCACAGCCTCGATGTTATCAAAAATCATCAACCAGATGTGTAGAGCTCATTCCTCATATCAACCTTGCATCTCTGACATCCCACATCACATCTAGGAGTAGTTGGCACATTCATAGTCAGTTTGGAGTAAGCCTGCTTCCCATGCCTTATGCTGCATTTCTGTCGCTTTTTGTGTTTTCGCTTGTAGGAGTATCGTTTTCCCTATTTCTTTCAACGCTTGTTGTCGTTTGCATATATAATAGCTTTTCCTAGCTCTATTTCAATTTTCGTTGATATCTCATTGTTGTCGTATGCATGAAACTGTTTTGCACGGACGTTCGCCCAACCGACGAACTGCTTCACCCACATGCCTGTTGATTTGTTTGTTGAATCTTTCATTCATGTTTTGCATTCACTATCAATCACTTTTGCTATCACTTAGAGTCGCCATGCATTCATTGACTTACTTGCTTTCAGTTGCTCGTCACCGAGTCGGGCCAACCTTGGCCTCGGCTCTGCCTTCACCAAGGATGCATTGCGCAATCTGAGAAAGGAAGGCTCACCTTCCTCTCCATATTTGTGCATTCCTACCCAGCACTAGCCTCCAAGATTGTTTTGCGCATTTATGGGGGATAATGGTTGCTTGGCCCAATAAATTGCGTAGATCTATCCCTACACCAACAGTCCTTCCCAGTTGAAATTGTGCATTACACAATCCCAACAATCAACAGCCAGATTGGACTGTGCATTGCATAGTTCCAGTAGTTAGCCAGTCTCCTAACAGCCCAGATAGTGCCTTGATCAGTCTTGGCAATCAATCTCCTGACCCCCGGCCGAAATTGAGCAACCTTCATGATCATTCACCCAGGTATGTTGAAAGTTAGTTCTTATGTTCATTTTGGTTTTTGACTGACAGATTGCTTGCTATGAGTGTTTCCAAGTCTCTAGGTATCACAAGTGTTCATCTTCCTCTTAGCAGTACAGGTACAATGGTTTCGAGGAGAGCAGAGATGATGACATCATTTAGAGCATGCTTGGGGATGCAGTCGTTCAAGTGTCTATGAGCTTGCCTACTCATGAAGACATCAAGTTTTTCATAGACAAGGACATCTTGCAGCAGCATCACAATGAGAAGCATCATGAACAACAACTGAAGACAATATACCAAATGCAACAAATGCAAGAGGAGGGTTGTTGACAACACAGAGGTGGAACAAGGTTGCGAGCTCAAGCAAGTCCATTGATGATGAATGCAACTTTGGAGACTCCAGCTATGGAGTGACGAAATGCAATGAAGATCGCACAAAGGCAGAAGATGTAACAAAGAAGAAGTTGCATGTGCTGAAGCAGAAGCTCAGGAAGAACATGAAGTTGCGAAACAGACAAATGAGTTGCAGCAGGATCAGGAACAACAGTGGGTGCAACGTGCACTCACAAATGAAACTGTGCTCAGAAAAGTTAAAGATCCATACCAACAGCTAACACGGAGCAAACATGGTGAGCAGTGTGGTTGATCGCATGCAATGGATTCAACAACATGCATGTCATTGTGTGCATGCATGTAATCCAACCCATTCAACACACTCACCAAGGCGAATACAAGACGCAAGTCCAACTGGAGACGAATGGGTAGTTCGGAAAGTTGGTGTGCATGACCACCAGCACACACTTGAAGATCAACATGAACACTATGCATCAGTGTGTTGCCGATTCATCCGCACCCAAGAAGACCATGCGCATGTTAGTAGATGAGTTGGATGAAGGGCCGAACCAATGCATCGGTTGCAACAAAAATAAACATTCGCTTCAGATAGATATCACCATGATGTGCATGCACACCGTCACAGACAACCAAGATTGGCATAAGCTCACCAGCTTCACCATCACAAGCATTTCAAAGAGTTGGTCTCACCATATTGGACCGAGTGTCAGTGATGTCTTGCAAGGCTTGCTCAAGTCATTTTGTCTCACATGAGTACATGTGCATTGTAATGTTGATTCATGTCAAGTGTACGTCAAGTGTCAACAGTTGGATGTAATAACCATAGAGTAGATGAAGATTCATGAGGGTAGTTGAATTGTCACAAAGGGGAATGTCAAGGGTCAACCCACCCTTTGCTATAAATAGTCCCTCATAACTCATTGTATAGGCTTTTGGTTAGCAAAGCTTCTACTAAGACTATCTTGAAGAGGGCTTGGAAAGTATTGTAGCGTGCCTTGGCTTCTCCATTGCATGGAGCTATTACATCTCTTTGAAGGAGTAGGTGGATGTGGCTGTAACGTTCCACTGTTGGGGCTAGCAGGTTTACATGGTGTATTGTATGATTGTGACTTACACTACTTTATACAATAAGAGCCAACCCATTTTCATGCATATATTGTTATTGTAGTTGGACTACTCCGGTTTCTTTAATGATATGTGTTGTTTAACTTACGTACTTGCGTATGAAATGATTCACATGTAATTATATGAATCTTGTTGTTAATGTGTTGCATATGTTGTTAATGTTGTCATTGTCCGTGTCAATTGCTTTGTCGAACATCAGACAGAACTTTCACTTGGACCTTTCTATAACAACCAGCACACTTGTCTCGGACTGATCCGTGAGTTTTGTACGTGTTATCTTACCTTGTATGATGTGACTGTCACATCTGAGTGGACTGCTCTGCCAGAAGTTGTGCATGTCCTTTATGTTGTGTGTTCCTAGCCGAGTTGGCACTGATCCCTTTCAACCTGGAACTCACCTTCACCTCCTTCCCATTTCAAAGTGTTGGAACTTCTCATACACCTTCCTTGACTCACTGCATTAGTCACACCCTTGTTGTTGACAAAGTTATTCTACTTGCCTTTGTGTCACACCATGGTCAAGGCATTACCTTACGACCCACTGCTCGGACTCCTACACCAAACAGTCTCAGGTCTAATTGGGACTTCTTACAGAGGAGATCCCCTTGAGATTTTGGTGGGTCCAACACTGTCAACATTTCTGGCACTAGAAGGAGGGCCTAATGACAAGCAGTGTCCCCTCATCTAGTTTTGAACCTTTGCATATCTTTCATGGGGTCTTGCATTCTTCTTCCCCTGAGGGTTTTTTCAAATTGTGAAGATGTTTGCACCTCGGGGAAGCTTTTCAATCTCTTGTCCACTCACACGTATGATGGTAAAGGAAAAGTGGCCTGGCCTAAGCAATTACATAACTTTCTTTCCATGATTTATGAGGAAAATGAGTTTATCGACGAACGGGCCGGTTTGTTGCTTTCATACACGTTTCGCGAAGCTCCATTTCATTGGGTACTTAGCCTACTGGTTGACACCGCGCACTCATGTGAGCACTTCTGTGATCTTATTGAAGACACGGTCTATCATTTTGATCCAGACCATCTTGACTGGAAATTGTTACAGCAACGGAGGGCTCTGCCTGAATCTGTTATTGATTTTTGGCAACGCTTTCGTGACTTACAGTTTCAAGCTCCAAGGAGCCATATGAAGTTCACTTATCTATGGGACCAGTTCGAGTATTTTCTTAAGAAATTTTCCTGTCCCAAGAGAAATCTTGGCCTCGCTCAACCATCTTTGTTGATGGAATTGTGCAATATCATGTGGGAGAAAGCACTGTCTCAATAGACATCCACCTCCCTCTCATTCAATAGTTCCCCCATCGCCCAATGATGCTGATGATCATGTTTGCACACCTATTCATCCCTCACACTCTCCCAACATCACTCCACTCCATTTCGCGTAGATTTGGTTGTGAGTCCTTCGAGTTCCCATGCACATTCTTTTCTTCAACCTCCGTATTCACACTCAAGTGTTCCTCCAAATGATGATGTCTTGTGTTCATCCATTCCAGACGCTTCACTTGTTGTGAACGAGGAACAACCCATTGGAGGAGTTGGTGTTGCACAACAAAAATGCACTGTCATTCATGAAGAGTATGAGTGAGAGATTGAACATCAACAC
The DNA here is from genome assembly GCA_000404065.3 of Pinus taeda. Classification (NCBI taxonomy): domain Eukaryota; kingdom Viridiplantae; phylum Streptophyta; class Pinopsida; order Pinales; family Pinaceae; genus Pinus; species Pinus taeda. Next base: position 156,704 of record APFE030287454.1, on the reverse strand, counting down.
TCGACGGAGGATGACTCCCTTCCATCTGTGCCCCCTCCGTTCTTTCCTAGCCTCTTTGGTGAACCTGCCATCCATGATTTTGCATGTGTGTATTCATCCATAGATGCACCCATTTTTGATCCTTCGCAGGACTCACTGGATGTTAGTCCATCATTCGACAATGAAGAGGATAAGTTGTTCATTGAAAATCCACTTGATCCTTCATCTATCTTTTCTGGAAACATAGAGGATGAGTTCATTCGCTTTTCATCTACCCCTCTGTTTGATTCTTATGATCATGAGGATGCTGAAGAATTCATATTTTTTTTATTGTGACAGTTGTGATCCATTTGCTTCCTAATTTTTATCATGATCACGAATCTATTGCAGTTGATCTTTCGAAGCCACCGGTGTATGATGATCTACCTGATGATGAAGTTGATACACTGAAGACTATCGAGGCACTTCAACTTGAGCTAATGGTTGTGTCAGGCCCTCGCTCTGTTGAGGTTAGTCTTACTTCCAATCATGAAATCATTCAATCACCCAAGGCTCCTCAACACTCATCTGTATGCATTGAAGATCCATCTCACACATAGATCACACTTCCTCCACTTGAATTGCACGATCCCATTGCTCATGCATTGGAGGAGTCTTACATTGCAAGCAGTCATTCGCGACACAAATTATATTTGTTTCTTTTGTTTGCCTGAATATCACAGTCAAGAGTGTGCTTATGCTTCAAAGTTTCACGTAGTGTCACACAACACCATGAGAAGTCCACGGACTCTCTGTCATGCTCATGCACTCACTTATGTCCCATGGGCACTTTAAAACATGAAGTGTGGTTGTGTTCATTGTTATATATTTCTTGCTTGCTGGTTCGCACCACTGGGTTGCTCGCAGACCAAGCCTCCACCAACATGGGTCTACCAATGCGCCAAGTGGCTGCATTGGAAGTATCACTTCACGTGATCAGGCCCATGTATTGTTAGTGTAGGAGTAGGAGTAGTGTTTGCTTTCAGTTGTTTGCTTGCATGCTTGTTTGCTTACATGTTTTGTTTGCTTGTTTTTTTACTTACTTGTTTGCTTACTTGCTTTGCTTTCAGTTTCGCTTTGCTTTGATGTTTGTTAGTTCGTTTTTTTTGCTCGTAGGTTAGTTTTACATGAAACCATGTATGACTCTTGAAGCAAGCTAGGTAAAGTACAAAAGGGCTTGTACAACGATCACTACTTGCTTATCTGTCATCTTGCCTCTATATGATGATCTTGTTACTCTTAGTCCATGATATGTCAAAGGAAAATATGTACTATTCGAAGTGAACTTTGGTGAAAACACAACGCTTGTGCACTAACTAGTGTCACCTTCTCTAGTCAATTGTTTTTGGGTTAACCCTTGTCAGCCCAGTCAAGTAGGGTAAGGTGAGGGGGAAAACCTTAATAGGCACGTCAGAAATAGAATAAACTGCTTCTCGGTTGGAACAACCTATTCTTCTCTCAATAAGTTGGGATCCCTCTTCTGCCTATGAAATGAATAAGTCCTATACACAGTGAAAGTGAAAAGAATGAAAAGTAAAAAAAAAAAATCAAAATGAAAAATGAATAAGGTGAAAGAAGTGAAAGGCTTCTTGCGTAATGAGGTGATGAAAGTAACTCTGTCGGGGTACTGACCAGGCTCACTGGCAGCAAAGCCATGCTTGTGTTCCTGTGTGACTCCACCGGGGTACTGTCCAGGCCTGCTAGTAGTGGAGCAACAACAGAGATGAAACCAAGACTTTGACGACTATATTGCTTGTGCACCTATATACCGCTCAACCCCAATCGAAACAAAAGTGTTTCCTTGGCTTGGAATGTGTGTTAATTGGCCAAGAGTCTGGCAGATGCTATATCTTACAATCAAACTATTGTGAAGCCCAGATGAGTTGAGAGCTGAAAAATACTTCTGGAAGTGTTAGACTTGCTTCTCATGAGAAAGGTCCATTCAGAGAGTTGGAGTTCTACTAGTGTGTCGCCAAGTGTTGTAGCGGCTATAACCACCCTCCAAAATATTTCCTTAGCCTGTTTTGGAGCCTACCTATCAACCTTACATAGTGCTTTGTCTTGCTTGACCAAGTACTCAAGCTTCAAGTGTTTTCCTCGCACAAGGGCAGCCTGTTGATCACAACTGATCCATTCCCCTCACATGTTGTTCACCCAGACTTGGTCCAGTTGCAGGCTGAGTAGCTTCCCCTTGAAAATTGTGCATTTCTGGAGGGAAACCAACCTTCCCTCTAGGAATTGCGCAATCCTCTCTAACAGTCTGTTGGGCTCCAGGATTGCACAATCCTGCTAGCCAACCCTCCCAGCAGGATTTGCGCAAATCTTCCCAGCAGCAGGTTGTTCAGCCTAGGATTTGCGCAAATATGGGCAGCAGTCAGCTACTTTGCCTAGAAATTGTGCAAATCTCATGGGCAGCCAGCCCAGCTCCCAACCAAAAATGTGCATTTTTCTCCAACAGTCGAGCAGTCTCTTGCATGTGCAGTTGAGTTGATCAGTTCCCTTCGGGACTGAGAAAAACAAACTTGTAGGCATGGGCTGCTTCTGCCAAGGAAGCATGCAAAGGCATCCCTTGTTTCAGGGATCTATGTTTAGCAGTTGGAGGTTACAGACAAGGAGCAATTCTGAAACCTCCCACCAAGTGTTGCTTCCCCTAGATTCGTGGCATGCACGTCACAACCTCGATGTTATCAAAGCTCATCAACCAAACATTGCAGATCTCGTTCCTCACATCAACCTTGCAACTCTGACATCCCATGTCACATCTAGGAGCAGTCGTCACATTCAACTCAAATGTTTTGGAGTAAGCCTGCTTCCCATGCCTTATGCTACATTTCTGTCGCTTTTTTTGTTTTCTCTTGTGGGAGTATTATTTCATTGATTTCTTTGAATGCTTGCTATCATTTACATGTATAATAGCTTGTCTTAGCTCTGTTTCAATTGTCGTTGATATCTCACTGTTGTCGCATGCATGAAAATGTTTTGCACGGATGTTCGCCCAATTGGCGAACTGCCTCACCCACATGCATGTTGATCTGTTTGCTAAATATTTCATTCATTTTATGCATGCAATGTCAATCACTTGTGCTATCACTTAGTGTCGCCATGCATTCACTGAATTACTTTCTTTCAGTTGCCCGTCAGCGAGTCGGGCCAACCTTGGCCCGAGCTCTACCTTCACCAAGGCTCCATTGTGCAATCTGGGAAAGGAAGGCTCACCTTCCTCTCCAGATTTGTACATTCCCACTTGGGGCTAGCCTACAGGATTGTTTTGCGCATTTCTAGAGTACAATGGCTACTTGGCCCAAGAAATTGCATAGATCTGTCCCTAGGCCAGTAGTCCTTCCCAGTTTGAATTGTGAATTGCACAATCCCATTAGTCAACAGCTAGACTAGATTGTGCATTGCACAGTCCCAGCAGTCAGCTAGTCTCCTAGCAGCCCAAACTGAGCCTTGAGTAGTCTTGGCAATTGGTCTCTCGACCTCTCGGCCGAAATTTCACAACCTTTATGATCATTCACCCAGGCATGTTGCAAGTTAGTTCTCATGTTCATTTTGGTTTTTGACTGACAAATTGCTTTCTATGAGTGTTTCCATGTCTCCAGGTGTCGCAGGTGTTCATTTGCCTCTCAGCAGTACAGGTACAATGGTTTCCAGGAGAGCAGAGATGAGGACACCATTTAGAGCACACTTGGGGATGCAGTCAATCAAGTGTCTATGAGCTTGCCTACTCATGAAGACATCAAGTTGTTCATAGACAAGGACATCAAGCGACATCATCACAATGAGCGGCATCATGAACAATAGCTGAAGACATCATACCAAATGCAATGAATGCAAGAGGAGAGTTGTTGACAACACGGAGGTGGAACAAGGTTGCAAGTTGAAGTAGGTCCATTGATGATGACAGCAACTTTGGAGACTTCGACTATGGAGTGACAACACGACATGAAGATCACACGAAGGCAGAAGATGTAACAAAGAAGGAGTTGCATGTGTTGAAGCAGCAACTCAGGAAGAACATGAAGTTGGCAGATAGACGAATGATTTGCAGCAGGATCAGTAACAACAGTGGGCGCAACGTGCACTCACAGATGAAACTGTGCCCGGAAAAGTTAAAGATCCATCCCAACAACTAACACGAAGCAGACATGGTGAGCATTGTGGTTGATCGCATGCAAGGGATTTAGTAGCATGCCTGTCATTGTGTGCATGCATGCAATGCAACCCATTCAGCACACTCACTAAGGTGAAGACAAGAAGCAAGTCCAACTGGAGCCGAACAGGTACTTCGACAAGTTGATGCACACGACCACCAACACACACTTGAAGATCAACATGGACACTATGCATCAATGTGTTTCCGGTTTAGCTGCACCCAAGAAGACCATGCACATGTTAGCAGATGAGTTGGATGAATGGGGTGAACCAATACCCCAGTTGCAGCGGAAGCAAGAGTTCCCTTCAGCAAGATGACACCATGATGTGCATGCACACCATCATGAACAACTAAACTTAGCATCAGCTTACCAGCTTCACCATCACAATCATGTCAAATATTTGGTCTCACCACAAGGGACCAAGTGTCAGTGATGTCTTGCAAGGCTTGCTCAAGCCATGTTGTCTCGCATGAGTACATGTGCATTGTAATGTTGAGTCATGTCAAGTGTAAGTCAAGTGTCAACAATTGGATGTAACAGTGATAGAGTAGGTGAAGATTCATGAGGGTAGTTGAACTGTCACAAAGGGGAATGTCAAGGGTCACCCGACCCTTTGCTATAAATAGTCCCTCATAACTCATTGTATAGGCTTTTGGTCAGTCAAGCTTCTACCAAGACAATCTTGAAGAAGACTTGGATAGTATTGTAACGTGCCTTGGCTTCTTCACTGCACGGAGCTAGTAAATCTCATTGGAGGAGCAGGTGGATGTGGCTATAACCTTCCACTATTAGGGCTAGCAGGTTTACATGGTGTATTGTATGATTGTGACCTACACTTGTTTACATAATAAGAGCCAACACATTTTCATGCATATGTTGTTATTGTAGTTGGACTGCTCTGGTTGCTTTAATGATATGTGTTTGGTTTAAATTACGTACTTGTGTATGGACTGATTCACATGAAATTATATGAATCTTGTTGTTAATGTGTTGCATATGTTGTTAATGTTGTCATCATATATGTCGACTGATTTGTCAGACATCAGACAGACCTTTCACTTGAACCCTGCTATAACAACTCGCACACTCGTCTCGGACTGATCCATGAGTGTTGTACGTGGTATCTTACCTTGTATGATGTGATTGTCACATCTGAGTGGTCTACTCCGGCGGAAGTTGTGCATGTCCTTTGTGTTGTGTGTTCCTAGCTTAGTTGGGACTGATCCCTTTCAACCTAGAACTCACCTTCACCTCCTTCCCATTTCGAACTGTTGGAACATCTCATACACCTTCATTGACTCACTACGTCAGTCACACCCTTGATGTTGACAAAGTTATTCTACTTGCCTCTGTGCGACACAGCGGCCAAGGCATTACCCTATGACCCACTGCTGGGATTCCTACACCAAATGGTCTAATTGGGACTTCTTACTAGGGAGATCCCCTTGAGATTTTGGCGGTTCCAGCAAAGTCAACAAGATGCAGGCATCATGTCCTTTTATTTATTGGTTGAGAAAATGTGTGTATGTGTGTATTATTGTAAATATTGTATCGAGCTAGTTTATAAAGCTCCATAGACAATATGGTTACTTGTTGGTTGAAGAAAATGTGTATAGGTATATGTGTATTGTAAATATCATAATGAGTTGTGTTATAAAGCTCCAATAAATAGTATGTTTGTCATGTTTTAGAAGATGGTCATTGTAAATACTGCAACAAGTTATGTTATAAATCTCCATGGGCAGTATGTTTCATTTTCAGTAGTCTTGTTGGTTATAGGTGTCATTGAACACCGAGGATGATGTTCCCCCAAGGTGGAGGGTTCTATAACAACCCTGGTTAAAAATTCATGTAAAATATATAAGGCCACGGTTGATGTGACATGTATTCCAGGTTGAATGGCGGGAAGAACATCCTAGTGGGTGTTCATTCAATTTATTATGGCTAAGGAAATTGGCAAAGGAAATGGCTAAGGCTTTGGAAAGGCAAAATGGCATTTTTGGCACATTTATTTATGAAAATAATGGAAACTAGGAGAAAATGAAGGTGAAAGGTCACAGGTTACATGTGAGGAGGAAATTGAAGGAAAATAATGGAAAATGAAGAAAATAGAGGCCTCATCAATAAAAAGGCTTCTGAGGATCAGTGGGTAGGCTTGGCCAGTTTAGTTTTGGGAGCTCTCATCTATTCTCTCTCTCTCATACTCTTGGATACTTAGAGTTTTCTTGGAGCACTCTTGGAGGGTGTGGCACATTGGATTTTTGTAGCAAGAAGGCAAAGGAAGGGCAGGAAAGTGCAAGAGGACATGGGGATCAACAACTACAACGAATTTTGCTTGCAAGTACCGAGTTACATGTATGTTTTGCTCACTAGTTTTGGCATGCATTGCATATGCATGTGGTTTATTGGTCATGATTTTTCATTGGCATGGAGGATGGTTGAGATTGCCTAGCCTTTTCATTTCCTGGATAGCCATGGTGATTGTGCATTCTTTTCCTTTTTTTGTTTTAGTTGGTTCTCAAGTTTCCTTAGCTTGGGTTGAGTTACTAGTCTTGGAAGCCTTGTTTGGAAAAGGCTCTAGAAGCCCTTGGTGGGTTTAGTTACTAGTCCTGGAAGCCCTGGTTGGACAAAAGCTCTAGAAGCTCGATAAAAGTTGTGGGTTGAGTTACTAGTCCTAGATGCCTTAGTTGGAAAAATGCTCTAGAAGCCCTAGAAGGCTTGGATAGAGACCAACTTGATAATGGTTTTGTGATGTTCAGTCGTGAGTTGGAGTCATTGTTTGATGGGTTGAGGTGGATGTTCTCTGGAATCCATGGATGGTTTTAGATTGATGTGTTCTATGAGATCCCACATTCATGCTTGGAATATGGCATCGGGGTTAATGGCTGAAAAGAGATTTGACTCAACGATTCTACGGTCGGGTGGAAAGTGGAAGTCCCATACCGGGTTAGCTTTTTCATCATCAATATGAGGTTATTTATCCTTGTATATCTATGAGTATTATACTAGTTTGTATATGGATTTTATGGATATTGTATCCTTGGTATTTCTATTGTTATTATGCTAGTTATGAATATGTATTATGACAATGGCTATGTATGGATCTCATCATGTTTTTACTTGTATATGAATGAAAAATGTATCTATGACCTAACATATGGTACCTTTTTATTCAATTTAGTGTGTCCTAAATTGCTACATTAATTATCAATCCGAGAGTCGTAAACTGATGAAGTGTGGTGCACTATATGTGCAAGAAAGCCTCCATATTACTTTTTGTTGTTTTGGATTTTTATTTTACTTTGGGGGTTTTTATCTTTGTGAATGGAAATCCTATCCCTGAGTTTTAAGAATACTCTAGAAGGCAAGCATGGATATAGATTTTAAGACAATTATGTCCTCTACAATGATTTCCAAAACTTAACACTTCAGAGGGTCTTAGAACATACTAGTGATGAAATTAATACTTGAACAAGAATGAAAATGTGCTGCTATTCAAATAAAACAAATAATGAACTACTGATCATGAAACCATTATCTCTGTTGCTTATCTAAGTACAGAAAGAAAAATGAGTTAAGCTACTGCACTCAACAAATCAAACTAATAAAAGTAAAATCAATTCACTTCATTCATAGTCTGATAGCTCGCCAGGTAGTCTAAGCTATGACTTTAGGAGATACTGTCAATGATATGAGCAAGTTGATATCTAACTCCAAAAAAGTAAACTAAAATCAAATCACATCATTCATAGTCCGATAGCTCGCCAGGTAGTCTAAGCTATGGCTTTAGGAGATAATGCGAATGATATGACCAAGTTGATATCTAATTGCAAAAAAGTAAAACTAAAATCAAATCACATCATTCATAGTTCGATAGCTCGCCAGGTAGTCTAAGCTATGGCTTTAGGAGATAACGTCAATGATATGAGCAAGTTGATATCTAATTGCAGAAAAGCAAAACTAAAATCAAATCACATCATTCATAGTCTGATAGCTTGCCAGGTAGTCTAAGCTATGGATTTAGGAGATAACGTCAATGATATGAGCAAGTTGATATCTAAACTAACTAATAAATCAAGTGAATAAGATTGAAATCAAAGCATAACTAGAATTAAAAAAAAAAAAAAAAAAAAAAAACTAAGAAAATCAAAGTCAGCAGAGAGGCTAATCCCATGTCACTAGTTATTGCAAAAATTGTATGAAAATGTCGAGGCCTACTCTATCCTAAAACACACACACTGATCAATGTTAACAACAATATACAAAGCTTGAAAAAAATCATGTACAGGAATGAAATGTTAATACCATAACAAAAGAAATATACATAGGTGGATAACTATGAAATATGTGCAATGGAAATAAGGAAACACTACATAAAAACTTTACAGCAATAAGGAAAACAAAACTTCAGTGTGTAGGGGCCCTCTGCACGGCCTCAGTCAACAAGCTATTAGTCTAGAATTATGCTCACGCAGTCATATAGAAACAGAGTCTTATTTATAATTCAAAACAGAGCAAGGATCCTCTCGTTACCACAGTGGGACTAGTGTCACGGCACAGTAAACTTAACAACAGAAATACATCAACAAAGACTAACTCTATGCGTTTGGAAATGCGTTATTTATAACAAAAATTCATAATTGTTTTCCTATGAAATATCTTTAACTAAGGACACGTAAAAGGGTAGCGTCCGTAAGCTTAGCATACTGGTTGTCGAGATTATTCAATCTATCAAAAGTGGCTGTTGAATTCACATCGTGAGGCAGTCTATAGGTGTCGACATGACCCCAGGTATCTAGGAACGACCATGAATCCTTCACGTGTTTGAAAACAGAGTCCGGTTGCCGTAGGACTCCTTTGTTAGACCACCATTTGACCACCATTTACCACGAATTTCTTTAATGAATCCGGCTAAACCAATAGGACCTGATCCATGTCCAGGTCATTTTTAACTTGTCCACGTGCCTTGTTTTGCCTGATGACACCTGCAACCTAGAGTTTAACAAAAACAACTGCGGAAAGTGGCTACATTCCGCAGCTCATGAGCAAAATCTAATTCAAAAAACAAACACAAAAACATAGTTAGAAAACCATTTCAATGTTCTTTTAGAATCAATATGCAATGATTTTTGATAGCTTACGAGGTCCAGGTGCGGGGGGAAAGTCTAGGAAAGTGTGTAGGAGATATGTAGTTTCAGGGCTCAACATACCCCCACTATGAAGGTGTTGCGTGTCCCCATGCAACCAAAACTTTGACCATCCTCCCTTCAGTTCATGTGTTCTGAGACCTCTGCTAGCACATCCAACCTTCTTCTCTTCTTTCTTGGTACCACTATCATCCTAGGCTTTCTCATTAAGCACCTGAATTTGAGGTTGATAAGAGCTTTACTCAACCTCTTGCTCTTTTTCTTCAATTTCCTATTCTTCTTCTGCCACAGCCCAAGATGCAACATGGTGTTGTCATGAATGATCTTATCCAATCTGCTTTGTTCCTTTAATGTTTGATTTTCTCTTTTGATGTGTCTATTTAAGACCTCTAGTTCAAAGTTTTCCTATTTCAATGATTGGATTAGAGCTTCCTGTGCTACATTAGGTTGGGTAGATGAAGTTCCTGGATCTATGGCAGTCTTCTCCAATGACTCGATATAATCATATATTTCTTGTTGGTTTGGGTCTATCTCAGGTGTAGTCTTTCTTGGGCTGACCCCAAAATCCGGTTGAGAAGGACTGATCTCAAAATCTGGCCGAGAAGGACTCATCTCAAAATTTGGCTGAGAAATAGGAGTATGGTGTGGGCAACGGCCAGGAGAGATTGCTGAAGGTCGTTCCGGTGTTTCCCCTCCTAAGTCAATGAAGTGGGGCCCTTTAGTTTGTACTGTCCTCAATTTCCCTTTAAGTTTGGAGCTTCTCCTTAAATTTTGTGAGCTAGTGTCCTCTTTCTCCACACTCTGTTTTTCTTTCCCTTTCTTCTTTCCTGCAGCTGATTGTTCCTGAAGATAAACTAGTCTTTTAGGCAGTATTTGATAGTCCTCTTCTGAGGAAGGTTCTGGGGTTTGATAGACAACCTCAATGTTTCTTTTCCCCTTTAATTTTCTTTGCTTCCTATCCTCAATTCTTTCCTCCTTACTTTCAGACAGCTTCTCTTCTTGATTAATTTCTTTGGCTATGTTAGTAGGAGTGTCTTGAATTCTCATACTTGTTTTCTTTCTCCTACTCTTCCTTACTAAGCTGCTCTCTGGTGTTTCAAGTGGATCTTGAAAGAAGTTTCTAACCAAAACTGTTCCCAGGTTTCTGTATTTTCTTTCAACTCTTTTTCAATCAAAATTTTCACAAGGCCGTGATGGTATAGGGGGGTTCTATGTCCTCCAGATTCTTTTGGATAGTTGTGGGCATCTTTTTCAGGCTATTCAATAAAAAGTAGGGCAAATTGAGAGTTTGATTTTCTATAAAATTCATCAGCAACTGGGTGTGGTACATATACATGGACCCAAATCGCCCTTCACATGTAATAAACTTCTGGATTATCAATAATAGACTGGCCCACTTTTCTTCTAAAGCATAGACAGGGATTCCACATTTGAAAATGGTTATATCCATACCTAGATTGCGTAGGATAACCCTCCAAGCCCTCTCGTCAAAGCTTTTTTTTTGAACCTCCATTCTCCCTCCTGTGGGAGTTCCATTGCTACTGCAATAGATGCCTCTGTGACAGAAAATTTAAGGTCTCCAACCTCAACTTCCATGCCATTAAAATACCTCACAAAAGTCTTCATAATTTCTTTATTGTAACCTATGAATTTTTAAATGAACCATAGCCACCGTGCCTTCCTTAGTATGCTTTTCAATTTCGGATACCCCTCCATGAATTTGGACCCTTCCGGTTCTGCTCTCAACAAAAAACCCATTCCTTCCTCCTGCCTTAAAATACGTCTGCGTGAGTAATGGATTGACGGAGGTGAGAAGGTTGGGTTAGCGGGGAATGGACAAGGTTTATGGAGAAAAACCAGTGATTGTAAATGGAAAAATAGAGAACAGGTAGCGGGAATGCATTCACGGAGTGGAGCGGAGGCTTATGTGAACAGGGTAGAAATGACAAACGAAATAGTATGGGAATATAATGAACTTAGCTTTTGAGATAGAAGGCTGCAGAATAGCCGTGATCAAATTGATTACGTCACCATAATTACCCGGTTTAACAGTTGGAGTGTCAAAGTACAACCAAACACGAGTTAAATCCGGAGGTTGATCATGAGGCCGTTTAAAAATTAATGCAAGGTCGTGGAACGGTTATGAAAGCCATCAATGCCAATTATTACATATAATGGAGCCATGGTTTCATAACTATATAGAATGTGTTTTAAATTTCTATTTGAAATGAATCTTACTCATACCTTGGAATTTTTGCCACTTCCGTCCATTATCCTTTGATTAGATGCTCCTTGTTGATGCTTTTAGGTGCTTCATATTTTCAACATATTTCCTTTGTCATACCTGCATTTGGTTCTTTTTATTATTTGGCTAACATATGACTGTCATTGTTCAATAACAGAGTGCTAGCTGCGAAATCAACAACTAGCTGCAGAATCAGTTTGCAGCCGCGGAAACAGGATTCAACTGCAGAAACTAATACAATGAACATATGACTGAATGGAGATGGATAAATGATGACTGAGTGAATGAAAACTAGTCATGAAAAGACTTTTATTGGTGGAATGAAATGAAATGAAGTGAAATGGAGTGAAATGGAGTGAAGTGGAGTGAGATGAAATGAAGTGACATGAAACTGTGAAGTGAGAGAGAGACCCTTTTTTTTGGAAAATATAGGGTGTCAAAAGGTTCTGACTTTCGCCCTGTATTTTTTGTATAAGACTGCCAATCAGTGATTGGTTTTCAGGCTTATACAAATTTTTACTTTTTTTAGAAACAGAGAAAGAACAAGGACTAGGCTAGTGGAGAAGAAGGATTCTTCTTCACCAGCCTTATTGTAGAATTATCCTGAAATATTTTGACAAATTCCTCCTTTGAGAGTGGCTTATGATAGATCTTTAATCGGTGACCATTCAAAATAAGAGTTTGATATTCATCAATGGTTTTGATTCTTACTACTCCATTGCTAAAGACTTTGTCAATCTCATATGGCCCAAGCCAATAAGTCTGAAATTTACCTTTGAAATCTTTGAACTTGGAATCAAATAGCAATGCCCAATCTCCTTCTTGAAACTTTTTCTCTTTGATGTATTTTTCATGTCACTTAGCTCTTTGATATTGAGCTAGATCAATTCCTAGGATCGCCTCTTGTCTGATCTCATCTAGTTCATTCAACTGCTCCATTCTAGATTTTGGGCTTTTGATAGATCCATTCCCAACTGAACTACCATCTTGAAAGTTTTAATTTGGAACTCAATGGGGAGTAGAACTTCTTTCCCATAAACAAGTTCATAGGGAGAATGTCCTGTTGTATTCCTCCATGTAGTTCTGTAGGCCCATAAGGCTTCAGGAAGCCTTTATGCCCAATCTCTTCTGTGTAGATGAATAGTCTTAGTAATGATGCCTTCAAGAGCTTTGTTCGTAGACTCTACTTGACTATTTTCTTGCGGATGGTAAGGAGTAGATTTTCTGTGCTTGATTTTGTATTGTTCCATCTGCTTCTCCACCAGGTTGGATGTGAATTGACCTCCCTGATCTGTCACAATTTCTCTTGGAACACCAAAGCGAGTAAAAATATCCTCATAAAGAAAACTAATAACTGAATGCTCAGTAGCAGAAAATAATGCTTTGGCTTCTAGCCATTTAGTGACATAATCAGTACATACCAATAAATACTTTCTTTGTTTAGATGATGGGTTAATAGGTCCAATGAAGTCTAAAGCCCATTTTTCAAAGGGTTCGATGAGTACCTATGGCTGCAATGGAATTTCATTTGAAAGGGTAGGTTTCCCTACTCTTTGGCAGCTGTCACAACTTTTGACATATTATTTTGCATCTTTGAAGAGGGATGGCCAATAATATCCTAAAGAGAGGATTTTATAGGTTGTCCTTTTGTCAGCAACGTGTCCGCCCCATGGTTCATCATGACATGCTTTGAGGATATCAGACATTTCATCTTCCTTAACACATCTTCTGATCACAAGATCTGGCCCTGTTTTAAACAATTCGTTAGAAATCCATGAATATTTTGAACTCTCCTGAATAATCTTTCTTCTTTCACCAGGAAATAAATGTGGAGGTAGTTTCCTTGTAACCAAATAGTTAGCTATATCTGCATACCAAGGGGTCTTAGTAGTTACTGTAAATAAATATTCATCAGGAAACTTGTCCTCTACAGGAGAATCTTCTTTAGTATTCTGAATCCTAGACAAGAAATCAGCTACTGTATTTTGTTTCCTAGTCTATCCAACACAGTAATATTGAATTCTTGTAAAGGTAGGAGACACCTTGTAACTCTGCCATTCTAATTGCAGAATGATCAGTATGAATAAAAGTTTCATAGCCTGTTATATAATGTCTGAACTTATTGATTGCATGTACAACAGCTAAAAACTCTTTTTCAATCACAGTATAGTTCAACTCAGTGGGAGTTAAATTTTTACTGGTATAGTAAATGACATAAGGAACTAAATCTTTTTGACCCAACACAACTCCTAGAGCTGTATCTAAAGCATCTGTAGAAATATGGAAAGGAAGTTTCCAATTTGGTCCTCTCAAGACAGGCGCTTCAGATATTCTTGTTTTCAAAGTTTCAAATGTTGATTGGCAATCAGGACCCTATTTAAATTCACAATCTTTTGTAAGCAGTTTGAAGAGTGGAGATGCTATTTTAGTGAAGTTTTCTATAAATCTTCTATAATATCTAGTAAATCCCAGAAAACTTCTAACATCTTTTTGACAATTTGGAATAGGCAACTTGGAGATGACTTCAACTTTTGATTTATCAACTTTAATCCCATCCCCTGAACTATGATGTCACTAAAACAATACCTTTAGTAAGCATCATAAAGAATTTTTCATGGCTTAATAAAAGGTTTGTTTCTTTACATCTTATAAGGACTTTTTCCAAATTTTCTAATGCCTCTTCAAACGAATCACCATAAACTGTAAAATCATCCATATAAACCTCTACACAATCATGGATTAGATCAGAACAAATTCCTAGTACTACTCTTTGGAATGTTGCAGGTGCATTACATAATCCAAAAGGAAGCACTCGATAAGCAAAAGTTCCCCATGGATAGGTAAATGTCGTCTTATCCTAATCTTCAGGTGCTACCTGAATTTGATTATAACCACTAAAACCATCCAGAAATGAGAAGTACTTTTTGCTTGCTAATGTATCTAATACTTGATCGATAAAGGGAAAAGGAAAGTGATCCTTCAAAGTTGCTTTATTCAATTCCTTGTAATCAATGCATACCCTCCATTTACCATTCTTTTTAGGTACTATAACCAAAGGAGAAACCCATGGCTTTTATCTGAAAATTGGATAATGAAGTTCACATGAGTGGTTTTGAGCTCTTCTTTTACTATCTCCCTAAGATTTGGATTCATCCTTCTCTGAGGTTGTCTGATTGGTCTACTGTTTTCCTCAATATAGATATGATGGATGCAAGTCTTAGGGTCAATACCTTTCATATCAGTATACTCCCATGCAAATGCAGTAGAATGTTTTTGCAATATTTTGGCTAGTTCTTCCTATTGTGAATTTTCCAAATTTTTGTTGATATTCAATGTTTTACCTGGAAAAATCTCAATGGTAGAACTACCGAACTCTTCCATAGAGTAAAGAGACATTTGTCTTGATGATAAATACTCTATCAGAATCTAACTGAAATTGTGTGTGGTCATATTCTGAAGATGTTTCAAAATTTTCCAATGTGTTCAGAATTTGACTATCTTCACTAATTTCAGAAATGGTAAAGACAAGTTGTATATTGTCTTCATCATCGACCCATTCATTGTCTCCTACTTCTGTAATTACTTTTGTTGGAGGATACAAATTGAATTTCTTTGTCGAACTACCATCAGAAATGTACATATCCCTAGATCTACAAATAATGAAAGCATCATTTGTGGCTAGCCAAGGTCTTCCTAAGATGAGTGGGTGCCCTCCTAAATTACTCTTGGGAGTCAAAATCATGAAATCTACTGGATATTCCCAAGAATCTAAGGAGACTGAAATATCTTCTAGTACACCATTTGGTTTGATTATTGATCTATCTGCAAGTTGCAGTAAGGTGGGTGTAAAAAGAAGATTAGGAAGTTTAAGTTGTTCCATAGTCTGTCTACTCATAATGTTTATAGCAGCCTTGAAGTCAATCAAAGTGTTTTGAATTTCTATCCCATTGATATGTGTCTTGACAATTGGACTACCTGGATCTACATACTTCTGCATGGTAATTTTTCCCATCATGATATTTGCAATTTTTCCTACCATGTGGATTCTTCTTGTATCTCTTGATTTCCTTCCTGGTCTTTTAAGACTCAACTCCTTTATTGTTTTTTCTAGAATAGGAATTTCTCTATTGGCTTGTAGCAAGGGAATCTTGATATAGACATTATTTAATTCACCTAGAAAATCATAGTTAGGCAAGAAGATTTGTTTTTCCACCCCTTTTTCAATTTGTAATCTTTCAGGGAAAGGAGGTGCGGATGAAGATGCAGGTTGCTCAACTATAGGAGTTATGGAGGTTGACTCTTTTTCTTTTTCTTTTTGAGTGTTTGGGTTTTGAAGAGATGCTTCCTCAGAACTTTTATTGACTTTAAGAGAATCCTCCTTAGAAGTACCTTGCTCTTGAACATCTATAGAAGGTTTTTCTAAAACTCTACCAAACCTGAGCTGTACATCATTAAGAGGAACAATCATATAGGTAGGAAATTGTTGTCCTTCTACCATGTAAGCATTTTGAGGATTTTTGTTGTTAGGATTTGGCAATGGCTGGGCTGGTAGTTGATTTGTCTTTTGTTGAAATGGAAGCAAGAGTTGAGGATTTGGATTTTTTTGAGAAGGTTGTTGTTGTGGGAATGGCAATGAAAGTTGTGGGTTTTGATTTGGAAGTTTGATTTTGTTGATTTTGAAAAGATGGAGGATATTGATAAAATTGAGCAAATCTCCCATAAGGATTTTGCATCCCTTGTGCCCATGATTGATATGGATTTTGAGGTTGGGGCCAATGTTGTTGCCAAGAATTCCAATTTGGCAGGGGCTGAAAGTTCATAGGGTTGTTAAATCCTTGATTTTGTTGCCCTTGCCAAGGTCTTATTGAAACAAAACAAAGGAATTCTACTAAATTTGGATCTTCTTGAAAGATAGCTTTGAGCCCAGGAATTGAAGGAAAATCCTTGGTTTCATGACTTTCTGAGCAAATAATACATGTTTCTACAACTTTTGCATCCAAGGGGAATTCCATTAGAGCATGTTTCTTCCTACATTTCGGACAAAAGATGGTGAAGGCATCAGCTTCTGTTTTCTGCTTGTTTTGTATTTTAAGGGTGTCTAGTTGTTCACTAAGGCTCCCTAGAATATCAGTTTTGAACTCATTAAGCATATTGCCAATCTCTACCCTACTTACTGATACAGTTGCGGATTTGTTTGCTCTAATAAGAGAAGGATCTCTAGGCCATTTTCCCGTTTTAGATTTTCCCCTTGAGAGATGGACACATAGTTCTGTGATATCACGAAGTGGAAGTTGAGAAATATCTCCCTTACCCATCATGTTTAAAATATCTATCCAGTCATCTCTAATGGCTTTTAATAGAAGGGCTTTCAAGGTTTCTTGATCTAAATTACTCATTTTTTCTCTCTTTAAGTTGTACTGAAATCTTTCAAGTAAATCCTCCAAGTTTTCATCTTCTTTTTGCATCATTTTGAATACCTCATCCTTATGATTGGCGGGCATGCAATAGTCCAGGTATCTATCCAAAAATGTTTGTTTCATATCATTCCAAGTCCTAATAGATTGGGTGACTAATCCCATAAACCATTTCAAAGAAGCTCCCTTCAATGTTGAAGGAAACAATTTGAATTTTTGAGAGTCTTCCATATAGTCATAGATTCGGCACACGACTTCAAATTCAAATAGAAATGTTTCAGGATCCTCACTTCGCAACCCATAAAATTTTGGGAGGACAGATGGTGAAATGTTTTTCATTGTTGTATGGGTTTCCTCATCAACTATAGGGAATCCGAATGAGTTATCTCCTTCCCTATTTCCTCCATTATTATCTCTACCTCCACCATTGTTGCCTCCATTATTTCCTCTTCTTCTACCTCTACCCCCTCCTCCGAATCCATCTACTACTTCCTCCGTCATGATAGTTTCCTCAGAGTCTTCTGGTTCTTCTATCAAGGGTGGATGAGAGAGAGTTTCTCCCTTTCCTTCTTCTTCAGGTGATTCTACTTCATTGATTACAATATGTTCCCCTGTAGAAGTGAAGAAAGGTTCTTCTCCTAGATCAGATTTAGTAGATAGTGTGGGAGAATCCTCTAATTTAGCTACTGCTCCTTGAATTCCAAGAATCCTAAGGCTGGGAGTAGATGGAGGTGAATCTTGTGTATGCCTTGAAGTAGCTGGAGTTGTGAAAATCGAACTCTTGGCCCTAGCTATAAACCTTCCCCTAGAATCTCTTGCTCTATGCATGTCATTTTTTTATTTTTTATTTTTGTTCCAAGTCGGGCTAACAATTCTCTTTCTGATCTTCCAGATCACACTAGGTGCAAGAAGAGAGCATAATCAAGAAATTATTGAACTAATAACTCTCTTTTTCGATCCTCCAGATCACACTAGGTGCAAGAGGAGAGTATACTTCAAGAAGTTATCAATTTTCTTTTTTTTCTTTTTTTTTTAATTAAGAGATCGGCTACTTAGTTACACTTCCCTGGCATCGGCGCCAAAATGTTTAGTCAATTTATTGTGTCCCAAATTGCTACATTAATTATCAATCCGAGAGTCGTAAACTGATGAAGTGTGGCGCACTATATGTGCAAGACAACCTCCTTCTTACTTTTTGTTGTTTGCGATTTTTATTTTGTTTTGGGGGTTTTTATCTTCGTGAATGGAAATTCTATCCCTAAGTTTTAAGAATACTCTAGAAGGCAAGTACGGATATAGATTTTAAGGCAATTATGTCCTCTATAATTATTTCTAGAACTTAACACTTCAGAGGGTCTTAGAACATACTAGTGATGAAATTAATACTTGAACAAGAATGAAAATGTGCTGCTATTCAAATCAAACAAATAATGGACTACTGATCATGAAACCATTATCTCTGTTGCTTATTTAAGTATAGAAATAAAAATGAGTTAAGTTATTGCACTCAACAAATCAAACTAATAAAAGTAAAAACAATTCACTTCATTCATAGTCTGATAGCTCGCTAGGTAGTCTAAGCTATGGCTTTAGGAGATAACGCCAATGATATGAGCAAGTTGATATCTAACTCCAGAAAAGTAAACTAAAATCAAATCACATCATTCATAGTCCGATAGCTCGCCAAGTAGTCTAAGCTATGGCTTTAGGAGATAACGTCAATGATATGAGCAAGTTGATATCTAATTGCACAAAAGTAAAACTAAAATCAAATCACATCATTCATAGTCCGATATCTTGCCAGGTAGTCTAAGCTATGGCTTTAGGAGGTAACATCAATGATATGAGCAAGTTTATATCTAATTGCAAAAAAGAAAAACTAAAATCAAATCACATCATTCATAGTCCAGAAGCTCACCAGGTAGTCTAAGCTATGGCTTTAGGAGATAACGACAATGATATGAGCAAGTTGATATCTAAACTAACTAACAAATCAAGTGAATAAGACTGAAATCAAAGCATAACTGGAATTAAAAAAAAAATAAGAAAAGCAAAGTCAGCAGAGAGGTTAATCCCATGTCACTAGTTATTTCAAAAATTGTATGAAAATGCCCGGGCCTACTCTATCCTGAAACACACACACTGATCAGTGTTAACAACAATATACAAAGCTTGAAAAAAATCATGTACAGGAATGAAATGTTAATACCATAACAAATGAAATATACATAGGTGGATAGCTATGAAATATCTACAATGGAAATAAGGAAACACTACATAAAAACTTTACAGCAATAAGGAAAACAAAACCTCAGCGTGTAGGGGCCCTCTGCACAACCTCAGTTAACAGGCTATCAGTCTAGAATTATGCTCACGAAGTCATATAGAAACATAGTCTTCTTTATTATTCAAAACAGAGGAAGAATCCTCTCGTTACCACAGTGGGACTAGTGTCACGGCACAATAAACTTAACATCAGAATTACATCAACAAAGACTAACTCTATGCGTTTGGAAACACGTTATTTATAACAAAAATTTATAATTGTTTTCCTATGAAATATCTTTAACTGAGGACACGTAAAAGGACATCGTCCGTAAGCTTAGCATAATGGTTTCCGAGATTATTCAATCTATCAAAAGTGGCTGTTGGATTCACATCGTGGGGCAATCTACAAGTGTCGACATGACCCCAGGGATCTAGGAACGACCACGAATCCTTCACGTGTTTGAAAACAGAGTCTGGTTTCCATAGGACTCCTTCGTTAGACCACCATTTGACCACTGTTGACCACGGCTTTCCTTAATGAATCCGGCTAAACCAATACGACCTGATCCATGTCCAAATCATTTTTAACTTGCCCACGTGCCTTGTTTTGCCTGATGACACCTGCAACCTAGATTTTAACAAAAACAACTGCGGAAAGTGGTTGCATTCCGCAGCTCATGAGAAAAATCTAATTCAAACAGCGAACACAAAAACATAGTTAGAAAACCATTTCAATACTCTTTTAGAATCAATATGCAATTATTTTTGATAACTTACGAGGTCTAGGTGCAGGGGAAAAGTCTAGGAAAGTGTGTAGGAGATATGTAGTTTCAGGGCTCAACATACCCCCACTGTGAAGGTGTTGCATGTCCCCATGCAACCAAAAATTTGACCATCCTCCCTTCAGTTCATGTGTTCTGATACCTCTACTAGCACATCCAACCTTCTTCTCTTCTTTCTTGGTACCACTATCATCCTAGGCTTTCTCATTAAGCACCTAAATTTGAGGTTGATAAGAGCTCTACTCAACCTCCTGCTCTTTTTCTTCAATTTCCTATTCTTCTTCTGCCATAGCCCAAGATGCAACATGGTGTTGTCATGAATGATCTTATCCAATCTTCTTTGTTCCTTTAATGTTTCATTTTCTCTTTTGATGTATCTATTTAAGACCTCCAGTTCAAAAATTTCTTGTTTCAGTGATTGGGTTAAAGCTTCCTGTGCTGCATTAGGCTGGGTAGATGAAGTGCCTAGATCTGTGGCAGTGTTCTCCAAAGACTCGATATAATCATACATTTCTTGCTGGTTTGGGTCTATCTCAGGTGTAGTCTTTCTTGGGCTGACCTCAAAATTCGGTTGAGAAGGACTGATCTCAAAATCTAGCCGAGAAGGAATCATGTCAAAATATGGCTGAGAAATAGGAGTATGGTGTGGGAAAAGGCCAAGAGAGATTGTTGAAGGCTGTTCTGGTGTTTCCCCTCCTAAGTCAATGAAGTCTGGAGCTTCTCCTTAAATTTTGTGAGCTAGTGTCCTCTTTCTCCACACTCTGTTTTTCTTTCCCTTTCTTCTTTGTTGCAGCTAATTGTTCCTGAAGATAAACTAGTCTTTCATATAGTATTTGATGGTCCTCTTCTGAGGAAGGTTCTGGGGTTTGATAGACAGCCTCAATGTTTCTTTTCCCCTTTAATTTTCTTTGCTTTCTATCCTCAATTCTTTCCTTCTTACTTTCAGACAGATTCTCTTGTTGATTAATTTCTTTGGCTATGTTAGTAGGAGTGTCTTGAATTCTCATACTTGTTTTCTTTCTCCTACTCTTCCTTTCTGAGCTGCTCTCTGGTGTTTCAAATGGATTGAAAGAAGTTTCTAACCAAAAATTGTTCCCAGGTGTCCTTCTTTTCTTTCAACTATTTTTCTATCAAAATTTTCACAAGGCCGTGATGGTACAGGTGGGGTTCTATGTCCTCCAGATTCTTTTGGACAGTTGTGGACATCTTTTTCAGGCGTTTCAATGTGTGCATGCTTCATTTGTTCATAGCAAAATGATAAACACAAGTACAAAGATAAAGATAACTTTGTTGCTAGTTTTCTTGGTAAATGATTTCTAGTAGTGTTGCACTTATCACAGTAAGAGTGCTAAAATCAACATGGGGGATAATATCATGATATTTCACATTTTTAAATTATTGTGATAATTTCAATTTATCATTATAATTTAGGTAATTATCGTGTTGATCAATATTTGTATAATTTAGGTTGGCGGTTCATGTTTTTCAACCCCATTTTACAAAAATTGCTAAGGGGAATTGAGCTTTGAGGCCATTGTAAGTAATTTCCATCAAGCAAACAAAGGGAAATATATAGTTTTCATTGTCATCAACTAAGCATTTATGGAGTGCAAAGCTACTTCAATCTACCATATTCATATTCCCAAGCATATAAAAAAATATGCCTCCATTTTCTTTGTTTTACAAGATTTAGTGTAGAGCTTGTGATGTCCATTAGATACACTTCGTCTCGCCCATTTTGATTGGGGTATTTGACACTTGTGTAGCTAGGATATTTTAATTGTTGCATTCTTGAAGTATTTTGTAGATTTGGACTCTAAATTTTCCCCAACTTTTTTTGTCATATAATTTTACAAATTTAATTAGTGTCATACACATTTCAAAATGTCAAATCCATTGGACCCAATGAGGGGTATGGAATACCGTATGATGGTCATAATAGAATGAGGCTGAATTGCAAGTTATGTGGTATAAAATTTGTCACACGGAATGGGTTATATTTGCGGACAAATCCAACCTTCCTAGGAGTCTAAGACTCTCTAATGACAAAC
>APFE030287454.1:95215-123923 GCA_000404065.3 Pinus taeda | reverse complement strand
CGTGTTTTTCGTTATTTTAACGAAATACAAAGGGAATGGGAGGCAGTGCGATGTGATATAAATCGGACCCGAAAGGGTCTGGGAAGTGATATATATAATATTTAAGGTCTGCCAATGGTAATTTTCCCGTGTTTTTAGTGTTTTAGGCATATTTCAAAACACAAAGGAAGAGTCAAAACAGGTACGATTTCAAGCAGGTCGTGGGCAGTAAGTGGTTTAGGCCGAGCTCCGCCCGATGCCATACAGTGGCTGCCACGTGTCCAAGACAAGGGGAGAGAAAGCCGCCCTCATCGGGCAGTTAACTCTAGTATAAAGGAGGCACCCAAAATGAATCATCACTGTTGGATCTGGGACTCTTAGATCGACGACAGAGACATGTTGTCATTAAAAAGGTAGACCTAAGAGGGGAATAAGCCATTTCTAAGGATTTTTTAAGTTCAAAAAGAGCAGAGGTAGGCGGTATTTTCATAGTGTCACTGTGTTTTTTTCTAACAGAAAACAATCCTGTATTGACAAAAAAGGACCATTTAGAGGGATATACGGGCCGAAAGACCCATTGCACCATATAACAGAGCCTGGGAGACATATTGTCAGGAAACAAGAGCTTGGAAAGGGAAAGAGAAGAGTCATTCCACCACACAAAAGCATCATGGAACATGCGTAGCTAGCCTAAAACAGAATCGGGCATGAAGCATCAACAGACAGCGCAGCTCATCCATAACATAAAAATCAATTGTGGGGCATCTCTAGAACGAGAGAGCGCCCAGACAACACAACAAACCACCCAAAAATATCTGAAAATTGTTATTCCTCTGTCAGAAGGAGGAAAAACCTACAAGCCATGCTTTCCTTGAGAGAATCAAACAATTAAGGGACAGAGGGGATACATTAAGACTCTGAGCCCCCTAGAGATCTCAGGAGCATTGTAAAGGGCCTATAAAAGGCAGAAAACTAAATGTAATAAGGGTTCAACTTTTGGAGACTATTGCTACTCTGTTCATTCAAGCTTCTCATCTTTATTCTAAGAAATATAAGCTTCTTTTGCCATTATATGTTCAATGTCCATTCTCTTTGATGTTCTATGCTTGCACTTGAACAGTTTGTTCATGTTTTCTTTGTGTCTAAGGCCAGATAACTGTCATCTTATCTATACTTTGATATATTAGATTTGCAAGCTTCTTCACTGCCTGTAGCTAGCCATTCATTTATGTTTATGTATGTAATCTGCTGGTACAATCAGTATTATCCATCTATCTACTGCATATATAAATTATAGAGCATTAGTAGTCTAAAGCCTTGTGTTGTTGAGGGTGTTCATGCATGTCTTGAGTGAGAATAGAGCTGAATTGGTTATCTAACTTGATCCAAACCATCATCCATTCCAATAGTTCTGAGAGCAATATTGAAGATTATATGTTACCAACCATCTCCAAGTTGCAACCTAGGAGAGTTTCTTGGAGTGCTAACATAATTGGTGTCGTTGCCGAGGAGAGGACACTGAAGCTCAGCTTCCCTAGGAAACGACATAGATCCAGCTTTGATGATAGAAAAAGTCTGGGCACTTTTATGGTTGTAAACATCTATCTAGCGACTCTACTGGAGGCCGGACCTTTTGGCGACTCCACTTCATAGTTCTGGCTCAGTTTGTGAGGCATACTTGGAGAAACCCTCAGAAGTCACAAGCTGACCCAGTACCTGACCCTGAAAAGATCATCAAAGAAAGAAAGGTATTGCAGAAAGGAGCATCAGGTTCAGGTAAACCTAAACAATCTCCTATATCTCTTCAAGAAAGGCCTGTAATAGAACAAATATATGTTGAGAGTATAGCTTCTAATACTAGCAGCGAAGAAAAACTCTTGGAGATTCATAAAGCTCCTTATTCTTTAGGTTTTCCTTTTGTTGTATGCCCAAAGGAAACCTCACTTCCTATCCATCATACTCCTTCAATCCTATCAATCACTCCTTATCCCTCTATCATTCAGACTATCAGTACTCCTATAGCCACCACACTATGGCAGGTCCACAAGCACCTACCAAAATGGAAAGAATCATAGCTGCTAGGTATGGACCTCTAATATTGCCCACTCCTTTGAATGCCATGCCCATTGGAGAATATCAGAAGTATATGCCTAAGTTCACTGGGACTGAAGGTGTTATTGTTGAAGAACATCTTGAGTCATTCTATAGTTATGCTGATAACCTAGACATTACGAAAGATGATGTCTGGATGAGAGTCTTTGTCCAAATCCTAGATGGAGAGGCTAGAAAATGGTTCAGAGAACTGACCCCAAGATCTATAACAAATATTGAGGCCTTAGATGATGCATTTCTAAAGAATTGGGGGGATAAGAAGGATCTCCTTTACTACCACACTGAGTTTGGGAACTTACAGAGGGAAAATGGTGAGTTGTTGTCTGATTTTAATAAAAAGATTTAACCGCATGTACAACAAGATACCAACTGAAGTAAAACCCACCACTCCCTCTGCTAGACTCATCTATGTCAGTGCCTTTGATTCTAACTTCTGTTTACTATTGAGGGAAAGGCGATGTGCTACTTTGGCTGATATGCAAGATGTAGCCTTGGAAGTAGAATCAAACATCATGGCTGCAGAAAAGCTCAAAGGTAACACTGATGGAAGAAGACAGAAGGGCGAGTCTTCATCATCTTCAGACCCCAAGATTGATAAAATGGCCAAGATGATAGAGTCATTAGCCTCTGAAGTTTCCAAATTAAAGGTTAAGCAACACTTTGGGTAAGGAAGAGTTCCTAACACCTTTACTCATCCAAATCCAAATCCATATAGAAGAGAAAATGAGCAGTTGCAGATTTTGCAAAGAAACAAAGATGCTAATGAAGACCAAAGGGTGAAGACCCCTTTTCAAAATATAGTCATGGAAGAAGAGAAATTTGAGGAAGATGATGAGATCCATTGTATGGAAGACAAAGGCAGCACCACTTTTTAAACCAAAGCTACCTATGAGAAGTCATTATTCAATGGCCAGATCAGCCAAGAATGGGATGGTGAAGCTATTCTACAAACTGTAGATTAGCACCAATATAATCTGAGGTCTATGATGAATAATTTCAAAGAAACTCTTGTCCATAAAGTTGTTGTCCCTGCAGAACAACAAGCTAATAAGCAAAAGAAACTAGCAGTTGACCCTATCATCCTCAAAGCTCCAGCCATAGAGGTAAGAGGCCTTGACAAGTCCCCTTCTTCTTTCAGTTTTCAATCAAAAATCCAGAAGCCAAGAATACCTATGCCCCTGATTGAACCAATGAAGAATGAGTCCTTCAAGAAATCTATCCTTGAGGCTCTTGAGCCTAAAACCATCCAAGCTTCCACTGAGTATGTAAATCTGCAAGATGACCAACCACCTGTTATTCTCAACCTAATGATTGAAAATTGTGAAGACAATGCCCCATCATTCTATGTTTCTCTATCTATTCATGATGAAATCCTTCACAATTTCCCTCTAGACACTGGAGCCAGTCATAATTCGATACCCGAGGCTGTCATGGATAAGCTCGGTCTTGACATTACCAAGCCTTATCATTTGACCTCTATGCAGCTTAAAAAACCAGTTTTCCAGGTCACAGAGGAAGAAGGCCCATAGATTTGGGACATGTTCTTTGATGGGTCTTGCTCTAAGGAAGCCGCAAGAACAGGTGAAGTCCTTGTGTCCCCCACACAAGAATGCATTTATTCACCTTTTATATTAACTTTTTAGGTCACAAGGGACACAGCAGAGTATAAAACAGACCTTATTATTCAGCAAGTATACAAAAGCTTCCAAACAAAACATCCAAGGCTGAGAGCATACAAAGATAAGGTGAAATATAGACCATCTCTACCTAATAATATCAAATGTTGTAAATTTTTTGAAGTAGGTGATCAAATAAATATGTTTTTGCAAGTCTTTGATGAATTTGCTTATATACACCTTAACCAAGAGAAAGAAACCTTTAATAGAAAGGCAAAAGGGTCAATTTTCAATTTGGTGACTATTTTCTCATCAGCGATGCATTAAAAGGAGGAAATGTTTTTGATGGCCCATTCAATGGGATGTTCTTCGAATTTTATTTCAGTTAAGGCTTTCAAGCCTTGGTATTGTAAATATGTTTTTTTCAAAATTTTTATTTTATGCTTAATAGACCCCATACCCAATGCAACACTAGGAGGAAGATTTGATCTTGTTGTATGTAGGAAAGGCATTGATCTAAGATCCTTGAAACCTCACATGGAGGATTTCATCCCCAGAAGGAGCCAATGTTAGCTTCGCTGACATAAAGCCCAAAATTGGATCCATATATGTCCTAAGAGTCTCAAAAATGGCTTAAAAAATCATCCATTGACCGAAACAAGCAAGGGAGGAAAGCCCTTGGAAGGGCTAAAAATCACTATCGGGAGGCAAAAAAATTAAAGGAAAACCATGAACAAACCATAATCACAAGCTTAAAGCAGGCATTGTGTAATAGTCATTAGATCTGGCCAATCAACGACCCAAATCTAAGCGGCAAATTGCATATCGGTCAGGCAGAGGTGACAAACTAAAGGTGGGCGCATGACCCCGCTGATCAGCGATCGTCGATGATCGGATTGGCGAGTTGTATCGGTGAGAAACATATGCTATGATATATATATATATACAAAGGCCCAAGCATTGAGCGATTAACAATCACGATGGGGTCGCATCACTGTATCGCATCCGCACTATACCATAAGGTGGGGTCTATGCACAGGTGTATGTGCAATGCGATACACGAACTCGACGACATTATAGTTGGGAATTGATAATGTTTGAAGTCCGCGTCCAGGCCATTATTAACGTATTTTCCGTGTTTTTCGTTATTTTAACAAAATACAAAGGGAACGGGAGATAGTGCGATGTGTTTCAAGTCTGGGAAGTGATATATATAATATTTAAGGTCCACCAACGACAATTTTCCCGTGTTTTTAGTGTTTTAGGCATATTTCAAAACACAAAGGAAAAGTTAAAACAGGTAGGATTTTGGGTGGGTTGTGGGTAGTAAGTGGTTTAGGCCGAGCTCCACCCAATGCCATACAGCGGTTGCCACGTGTCCAAGACAAGGAGAGAGAAAACCGCACTCATCGAGCGGTTAACTCTAGTACAATGGAGGCGCTCGAAATGAATCATCACCATTGGATCTGGGACTCCTAGATCGACGACGGAGACGTGTTGTCATTACAAAGGCAGACCCAAGAGGGGAATAAGCCATTTCTAAGGATTTCTTAAGTCCGAAAAGGACAGAGGTGGGTGGGATTTTCACAGTGTCACTACGTTTTCTGTTTTAAACAGAAAACAGTGTTGTATTGAGAGAAAGGGGCCATTTAGAGGGATATACAGGCCTGAAGACCCATTGCACCATATAACAGATCCCATGAGACATATTGCCGAGAAACAAGAGCCAAGAAAGGGAAAGAGAAGAGCCAAGAAAGGGAAAGAGAAGAGCCATTCCACCACACAGAAGCATCATGGAGCACGCGCAACTAGCCTGAAATAGAATCGGGCATAAAGCATCAACAGACAGCGTAGCTCATCCATAACAACATAATCAATTGTGGGGCATCTCTGCCACGAGAGAGCTCCCAGATAGCGCAACAAACCACCCAAAAATATCTTAAAACTATTATTCCTCTGTCAGAAGGAGGAAAAACCTCCAAGCCATGCTTGCCTTCAGGGAATCAAACAGTTAAGGGACAGAGGGGATAGATTGAGACTCTGAGCCTCCTAGAGAGCTCAGGAGCATTGTAAAGGGCCTATAAAAGGCAGAAAACTAAATGTAATAAGGGTTCAATTTCTAGAGACTGTTGCTACTCTGTTCATTCAAGCTTCTCATCTTCATTCTAAGTAATATAAGCTTCTTTTGCCATTATATGTTCAATGTTCATTCTCTTTGTTGTTCTATGCTTGCACTTAAATAGTTTGTTCATGTTTTCTTTGTGTCTAAGGCCAGATAACTGTCATCTTATCTCTGCTTTGATATATTAGATTTGCAAGCTTCTTTACTGCCTGTAGCTAGCCATCCATGTGTGATCATATATGCATCTGCCAGTACAGTCAGTATTCTCTTTTGCTGCATGTAGCTAGCCATTCATTTATGTTTATGTATGTAATATGCTGGTACAGTCAATGTTCTCCATCTATCTACTGAATATATAAATTATTGAGCATTAGTGGTCTAAAGCTTTATGTTGTTGAGGGTGTTCATGCATGTCTTGAGTGAGAATAGAGTTGAAATGGTTATCTGACTTGACCCAAACCATCATCCTTTCCAATAGTTCTAAGAACAATTTTGAAGATTATATGTGACTAGGGATCTCCGAGCTGCAACCTAGGAGAGTTTCTTGGAGTGCTAATAGGTCTCATACATCAGTTTTTCATTCTCTATCGCTACATGTTCCATTGTTCACACTACAATTCACATACACGTAAAGACCGCCCTGATACTACTTGATCCAAGTTCGGGTGTGACGAAGGACCCTTCCAAGACCTTTTACTTTCGTGATGTGTTAAATTGCATTTTAAAAAAATATTAATGAATACATCTGCATGCGGAAAATAAGAGGAACATGAAATCATCAACACATGAAAACATAAGCGTTGATAACAGAGTTCGTCCAGGAGGGACTATGTCTCCGGGCCCCGGTGTCAAGATGATGTAGGCCACTGCATTAAGTGTTTTCAATAATGGTGATGTACACAGAGATGATGTCTCGATCATACAAGGAAAAATTCTCTCACGCAAGAGTGGCTCTAAGAGATCTTCCACTACTGGAATTCTCAATCAAAAGACTCCTATCAATATGACACAAAAAACATGCATGGTGAGCATTCTGCGAACATGGCACAAAAGGGATCTCAATGAAAAAGACATGCATGGAGACAATAAGAGTATCCCAGAAACATACAACAAGGGATCTCAAAGCATAACATGTTGATTTATGACAACAAGTACATCACATAGAAGATTCCACATCAAATCAAGCAAGGAATCATGACAACATGTAATAAACAAGATCCTGTATCAACATCAATCAAAGATCTATGCAACATAATGCATAAAGAAGAAGTACGTGAACACATCATATACCTCACAACCAAGGGCCATCTGAAGACGTTGATGTCACACTGTTGAAGCTGCTCGGACCATCGTTCTCAAGGCATCGATTGTATGAAGATTGCTGCTTGCACAAGAATGTGAACCTCTGCACTAGCACTTAGAAAAGTGACTAGAAGAAGAAATGAGATAATAAGAAATCTGAAGACACCATCAAATTTTTGATGTCGAGTAGTGCTGAATCAACTGTCCAAAATCTGAATTCTGAGAAGTTGAGAATTTTGGGCTCAAGGAATCTTTTGATTCCCCTGAGATTCCTCCAAGATTATGCTCCATGGATGGACTGGAAATCTGCAACTCAAATGGTGAATCTGACCTTTTCATTGCAATCACTACAGAAAACCATGAAAAACAAGTATAAATTTGACTATATTCTGAGATGTCAAAATTTTACCTCCATGAGAAAATTTCAAGGCTCATGGTTCTACTCCCTGTTTTCGCTGAAATCATGGTTCCACATGCATTCTGGAAATGAGCGAAAATGCAGACCTCTGATGGAGAAATGAACATCACCATTGTGTTTGTGGCGAAGAGAGATGTAAAAACCATATAAAATTTGTCAAATTCTGACAAAGTGAAAATTTTGCCCTCCTGCAAAATTCATGATTCCTACATTAAAATATTAATTAACTGCCTCGAAATTCGTGCCCTGCAGTGTCTCTCCTCTGTCTTGAACTGCGTGCATAGGTAAAACTTTGAGTTTAAATAAAAAAATCATAGAAGGATTCCTAATGAGTTAGTTTGGCTCAATGGTTAAATGAAGGCGTTGGTTGAGTAGAGGTTGGGGGATCAAATCCCGCCCCCCCATATATAACTTTTAACAAACCCGAAATGATGTATTAATGGGGTCGAGTCCGCATTGGGCGGCCCGCCCCTTAAACCCCGCACTAACAACATTATTGACGCCCTACACAATCGGCGATCGACAGTGATCGACGCCTATTAAATTGGCAATTGGCGTTTTAGGATGGTCATTGGCGCATATATATCAACGCGATTCAAGGGGTATCGTTGATATATATATCGGCAATCGGCCTGATTGGAGCCGATTAAATCGGCATGATTTAAGGTATCAGTGCTATTAAATCAGCTATTGATGCGCGCTATGTGTCGGCAATATAAAATAGGTCGGGGTGATAGGGTGTAAGCCAGGTTCACCGCCAATGGCCCGCCCGCCCCGATATACAATGTAATATATACTGCAGGCCTTCGGAGGGTTCGGCGGAGGTTATGGCGGCCGATCCTAAACATATGCGATTTGTTCCAATTTGGTTGTTTTAAGGGTTCAACGGGGGTTACGGCCGCCAATCCCGAAACCATATGTATTTTGTTTTTATATAGTTATTAATAACTATATATTAAAATGAATTTTGTTACATGGTTATTTAATGACCATTTTCCATATTTTAAAAATGATCTTTGTCTTTTATGCAGTTTGAGGATACCAATGAAAGAACACCAAGTGTCAATGCTTGATGCGCTGCCAAGTGGGTCCCACGTGCTTATTGGGATGCCATGTGGCACACCGTGGGCCTTTCTTTTCCCCTGTCATGTCAAACTTTGAAGAGCTCTATCTTTTGCATATGAGTTTGATTTGACGAACCGTTTGCACCTCCGCAATCATGACAACGAGATCTACGCTCTGGTCATGGTTCGAAGTCATTCTGAGCACTTTGATTTTTGAGCCCTCTTTGTCCTGTGTGTCTCTCTGGAGCCACTTGGATCAGCATGGGTGAATACAATACTGCTATGCATCTCTTTTAAATGGAAAATGCACAAGAATATTCAGAAGTAAAGTTAACAACATAAATAAAATCCATTCACTCAATAATTAGGCCACTATAGACATAGATATTAATCCATAAATTCAAACAAGAAAACCAATATTTGATTGGTGGGTTTCGTTATGCTCAAGAAATTGCTACAAAGAGGTGAACTATACACCAATTTGATGTGTTGTTACTCATTCACATTATTGCAGATTGCTTGCTTTGGCTCAAGGACAACCTTCAATCTTTGAGCATGTTTCTTCTCCCAAGTCCTTCAAGCTTTGCATCTTCTTCATTTCCTCTCCATCTACCCTTTATTGTCTTTGCATCCAGCAATATTCTTTGTTATAAGGCTACCTTGAAATACCAATCATTATGTGATCGTTTCACCTTCTTGAGGACTTTGACCTTTAGTCTTTGAGTTCATTATTGACTTCAATCTTTGCCAACAAATTATTTTTTTACAAACTCTGAATTAGAATTTAATTTGAATCACACCATTTCATTCAAAAGCTTTGGGTTTCCAAATACTTCAACTAGAAGATGTAGCGGGTTTTTCTACCACACTCAAGTCATGGCATCCTTAGCAAAATTCATTCAGGCTTGAAGAAACATTCTCCGTGGCAAATTTCCTTGGGCATTTGCTGCCACATGGATTGCAAGTGTGGAAATATTTTCTTTCCCCTTAAATTTGACTTTCCAAACCTGTCTCTTGGATATGCAGTTCTTAGGATGTAGTTCTAGAGGAAATATCCAATGCTTGGCTTCACAGAGTCTAGTTAATTTGTGATGATGGAAAAGAAATTTGCAACTGCATGGGCTGCTTGGCATTCTAATCTTGTTCATGTTCCTTCTTTTTGTTGATGGCTTGCTCCTTTTAGCAAGTAGCCACTTGGTGGCTTTTCATACCACAAAAGGAACACACATTAGAGTGCCAACAATGATCAACCCTGAGACCTTTCTTCTTACAATAGAAATGATCAAATGATGCATGGTCATACCTCTTTGGTTTGTGCACGTGCTTGTTGGCCTGTTTTCTTGGTTCTCCAAGTGTGGGAGCAAATTTGGGTGGTAGATACTAGAAACAACCCTTTGCTACCATGTTCAAGCTTCTACAGGTAGATTGGAAGGGTTTGTTGTGCACTACATTTTCCACTATCTTTTTTTCAATTGACATGGCTCCTTTTTCGATTCCTCTTGCTTTAAAAAAAGTTATCTTAGTTCTTGTAGCTTGAGTTCTTGTAGTTATCTTAATTTTTATAGTTGCAATCTCTCACCCTTTCTTGTCCCACCAAAACCTAGGCCTTCATGCTTGACCCTCTGTTCAACTACAGTGGACTTTACAAGCCCTTTGTTTTTC
The DNA here is from genome assembly GCA_000404065.3 of Pinus taeda. NCBI lineage: Eukaryota > Viridiplantae > Streptophyta > Pinopsida > Pinales > Pinaceae > Pinus > Pinus taeda. Next base: position 113,648 of record APFE030287454.1, on the reverse strand, counting down.
TTGCCTAGTCCTTGGCCCCTCATAACTCATTTGCCTATGACCAATGCCTTAGTAGGTTTTTCAAAAACACCAAAAAAATTGCTCAAAAATGTCCTTGAAGGATGAGCTTACCATGCTCGTCTCAATCAGGGTGTTGGCTTTTGTAGTAACAATGAAAGGTTTCCTTACTTCCCTAATCTCTTGGACAACTTCCTATAGCTTGGTCAATGCCCTCTTTTTCATTGCCAACTCTTGGTACAATCGAACCATCATCCATGTGAGCCTCTCTTCTTTCCAATAATCTATCTGGATTATCTTCTCTCCCAATTGCAACTGCCGAACTCTGCTCTTGTCCCAATTTTCCATGAGTCCCGACATTTAAGAAAATGCTCCTTTAACAAAGATAACATTTTGGCAAGGTCCTTTTTGGCTTTGCGATCCTCTCATTCAAGTGTTGATTCTCTTCTTGGATCTATACATTAGTGGCTTTTAAGTCTTCTAGCCTTCTTTTTTTTATTTTAGTGCTTTGCCCATGATGGACCTACTTTATCCTCAAAGTGTGTAGCTTCTTTGAATTCAACCACTCTGTCACCAATTTGATTTAAAAATAAGGGACTTATACTCCACACATGCCTCACCAACATGGATTCCATGTAGAGATTAAATTCAATTGTCTCTACAATTTAGATTTATGCTAACATCATGCTTTTGTTCAAGTCAATCTCCAATGGACATGAATGATAATTATATTTATGTCCAACTAATGACCACAAAGTAGGTCAAAGGGCTTGTTGAGTACAATGATGTCCATACAAAGCAGGGGAACCAAATGTTCTCCTAAAAAAGATACAATGCATGAAGTAAATCAACATCTAGCCCTAGCAAAGAAGATCCAGGAGCTAATAGGTCTGAGGATCAGACCCATCTATCCTACATCCGAGGCCGAATGAAGAACACTGAAGAAACTCAACAAATTTGTTGGCCCGATGAAGAGCCGGTGGAAAGTACAGACTGCCCACTAAATCATTGCTTGGGGGGTTCACGCGTTGCTGAGGTATGGATCTAAGACGGATCTGTTGATGAGATCTCGTGTGGCGAGGTGAGGTCCCACTGATCTAGAGTCTAGATACGTATTGGTATCAATCAGTCTCTTGGTGCCCCTCTCTGAGGGTAGTACCCTAAAAAATGTCGTGATCCTCTGTGTGGGGTCTGGTTTGATGGGAGGCTGAAGAATATGTGATCGGAACCTGAGAGCCTCCTACATATATAGGGCCAAGCATCTCTAATCGGGATACCTGAAAAATTCGGCAAGGGTCTGAGAATCTCTGAACAAACAATGAAACCTTCCTTTGATCTCGTAGTAGACAGGGCATCCAAGAACGAAGTGCACCTCGATCTCCACTTCCTATAAATGACATACCTAGCAGATTTTGTCTAGTCTATCAACCTGGTGGTTCATCTCTACCCGAAGTCTTTAAGAACCTACTCTAAATTGGCCTAGAGGAATGCGAAGAGCATGCATCCAGTGGTGAAACGTATACTAGGGTCGAACAATGAGCCTGTATCTCGACTCCAAGAAGTTCTCAGCGTAGAAGACCATCTTTGGGCACAACCCTCTCAGACGATTGACCCAGGTGACTTGGACGAACTGCCTGCAGATGTCCTCCTTGATTATCTTGTTTAGCTCCTGCCTAGTAGGTAAAAGGTGACTAGTGGCATCTTAGGAATATCAGAAAGGAGGGAGACGATCCAATTGAATTCCCACTAACTCTAAGAGATCTGAAACTCCTGTAAACCAACATCTAGCTCGGCATGAGGGAGTAGAATGGGCAATAGTATCAGAAGAGCAATATGCCAAGTAAGGATATCGGTCTCTACTCTTTCTTGGGTCTGCAAAGCCTTGGACAGCAAGAATGAAACCAATTTGAAGACAGTCTCAAGCTGAAAGGGCTGAGCTCCAAACTCTGCAAGGGTGATGTGTTGCGGTACTGTCAGTGTGCATCTAATGATGCGCAGAGAAGAAGAATATGGACTCTCTCAACTGAAGCCCAATCTGACTCAAGTAAATACAGTCCCCAAATCTCTGAGCCATATAGAACAGTGGGACAGATCAAGGTGTCCATCAGGCTCATCTTGGACGAGATGTCCTGGAAGTGATGTCAAAAGCATTGTCTCTCAAGAAGGGCTAAGGATTTGTATCCTTTGTTGATCTAAGACTGAAGCGTTCATCACAAACTGAAGCAGGGACCTAAGAATTGCACCCAAGTAAGTATACGTGTTGGTGGTCTCAATCTCCTCCCTTCTAAATAGGAAGTGAAGGTCTAAGGTTTTCTTCACCCCATTGAAGATCATAACCTTGGTTTTACACAAGTTGATCGTCAACTGTCAATGATCACAAAACAGAGCTAAGGTTCCCAACTACCTCTGTAATCCTTCTAGAGATGAGGAGAGGAGGACCACGTTGTAAACAAAGAGTATAATAGATATCAAAACCTGGTGAAGAAGGCAACCATCAATGTCCTGGATATGCTCGTGTAGAAATGCCTCCAACTCATCAATATAGATCCCAAACATGGTAGGGGACAATGGACAACCTTATTTAACCCCAATAGTGTTTCGAATGAAATCAGACATCCCATGGGCCATGTGAAGACGACCAAGAACAGACTCATATAGGCGCATAATAACGATCAATAGGGTTGCAGAAATGCCAATATATCTGAGTCTTTGGAGCAAGGCCTCCCTTGGAACAGAGTCAAAATATTTTCGAAAATCTACGAAACAATTGTAGACTTTCGAAGAGCGATGTCGTGCCTCCTCAATCATGACATGAAGAGTGAAGATGTGGTCAATGGTCTGATGAGTCAGTCGAAAACCTACGTGTCCCCTATCTCTGAGTTGTCTCTGCTTAAGGTCACTGGTCTAACCATGTTGATGGAAAACCTTCACGGACTACAAGGTTGAAGAGATCAGCCCAGTAGTTAACCAAAGCACGGAAACCATGCTTAAAGAACTCTGCTTGGTAGCCTTCCTCATTGGCTGCTTTGTTGTTGTTCATCACCCAAATGGCCTCTCTAATATATTTGACTGAGAATAGGTAACAAGAAGAGGGTGGGGATGTAAAATGAATTTTGGCCTGCCCGGGAATATCATAAAGGTTGGAAGTGTGAGAGAACATGGATGTAGGGTTGAGGTCAGGTGGAAGAGGGGAGTGTCAGGGAAGGATGGTACGCCATAATTGTTCAGGGGAATGGGCAAGGAGTCTCTAAAGTTCTCGTCTTCTATGAGAGACAAAGAGTCATTTCTTGCGACGAAGGAGACGACGATAAGAAGCTTGGAGGTCAGAGTAGAAGGGTTGAGAGTGGGTAAAAGCATATTGAAGTTCTCGATGTAGAGTCTTGCATTCGTCATCATACCACTTGTTCATGGGGCAAGATCCAACTTTAGGGGAGATGGAAGTGGAACAAATGGAGTGGGAGATGGATTTGAGTGTTGCTTCCCAAATGGAAGATGAAAGATAGTTGTATTTAGTGGAAGCAGAATCAAGCAAAAAGAATTGGGTCTTCGATGGGAGCATCTTGCATAGGGTAAAGGAGAAGATGTCAAGGTCTCCTTCGTCAAATCATAAGGTAGTTTGGGGTGGGCTCTGAGGGGAGGGATGGGGTGCAAGGGGAGGGTGAAACCAGAGAGAGAAGGAAAGAAGTGCATGATCAGCAAGGGGGATGGGGGAGACCGAGAAATGATGAATAAAAGGGAGCAAGTTATGGCTAATGATGACATAATCAACTACACTCGCACCCCCGCCATATGGTCGACATGTGAAAAAGCGAGAGTCTAGGAAATAGGGGAGACCATTTAGAATCAACAAGTCCTGGGATTCCCCCAACTGCAATAGATGCTTACCATAAATTGTAGTGGGCCCCAAAGCATCATCTGACATCCGATGAAGCCTTACTGAATTTGGATCTATCCCCTAGGTACAAAACACATCCTTTGATCGGTCGTGGAGAGGGATTTGGAGATCTCTAGTACGAACATTGAAGTCACCTAGGAGGACGACTTCCCCAACAACATAGTACTAGGTGATGTCATTGTACAAGTCTATAAAGGGGCCCCCATTTGAGCCATTATGGATGGCAAAAGGTGAAGAGGCTGGGGGGAAGTAACAAACTGCAATGTAGATGTACCTGAGAGGAGAGACTCTGGCGCTAATTTGAATCCACATAAACATGACAAACTCATCTTCGGCTACCAAAGATAACTTGTTCCAGAGTAAGTCACTAGCCAAACAAGCAACTCCACCTGATCCTATGATATCTCCCGAGCTTCTCGTCTCCTGCGTGCAAACTGAGATCCAACGGTAACCTGCAATATCTAGGAGGGGTTGAACAAGGCTCGCATGAGCCTCGGTCACGAAGAGGATGTCTGTTGATTTGAGAGCATCATACAAGGGTCCCGACAATGACTAGAAAGATCCATTTTCATTCTAACAACAAATAGAAATTCTTGTACCATGTCACCTCCCCAAGCGGGTCCGTCATTTGGAACCTCCAGTTCGGGGTTCCCACTCAAGTGGGAAGGAATCCCGAATCACTGCTTGAAGATTCCTAATAACTACCCATTTCCTTGCCTATTGTGCTGCCATAACATGTTCTCTAGATTGTTTTAGTTCCACGACCTATGCTCGAGTGAGGTCCTTGTCTAAGAAAATCCTGTTGGGAAGAAAAAACAACTTCCACTTAGCCCTAAGGGCGCGGAGTTAATCAAATGCAGTCCAAACCTAAGGAAGAGAGTGGAGTTGTAGCCCAGCCAAGCTCTATCCAAAGCTATATTGGGGAGGCTAAGGGTGTCCTGAAGGAACCTAGTCCCCACTTCCATAGGATCTGGAGAAGGGTGGGTTAAGGGGAGACCTCTCACCTTGATATTCAATTCTCTTGCCCATATGTTGTGTTCTTCAACAAGTTTTTCTTGCATCACCTCCTCAACTGCTGCAAGAGGGTAGGAGTTTTATCCTTCCCTCGAACCACTTGTACCCAAGAATTGATGTGTCTCAATTTCTTGTTTGAAGGTGGCTTTTTGGGATCAGATTTCTCCCTGCTTGCTTGCTTGCTTCTATTTCAATTTCCTGCACTAGATCAACCTCCAGAAAAATCCAAATGGTTAATCCCAATGTTGAAACAAGCTTTGCATTCACAAAGTTCGAACCTAACAATTTTATTCTAACTTTGAATGCAAAATAATATGCTTTGTGGTAGCCTCCAAGGGTGGATCACTTGGCGAAGCATGTCAACATGTAATGTAAAATATATTATGGAGTCCTTGGTTCAACCCTCGATTACCTCGTGTCCATGGTAGGGACAGGCGTAGTGCAACTAGTGGTTATAATGGTAGCAAACAAAATCAACCCCATGTCATGCTAGTACAAGACCACCCCAGTTGCTGATTCTACTAGTCATAAAAGAGAGAAGATATATATTAGATATATATGCTTCATGATATTTTTCTAATGTGCATACATAGTACTCCCTCTCCTTATTCATATAGATTTGTTTGCACAATTTTGAAGTGCAAATAGCAAGTAAATTTTCTGATTTTTAGTTGTATCTACATAATATTAATTCATTGAAATATTTAAACTCAACGCTCTAATTAATTATTAATCTGCACTATGCATAGAAGCCATATAGGAAGCAACTCCAAATGTGATATTGCCTTTCACCATAGCCAATTATCATTTCAAAAATAACTTATTCTGATTTATGGGTGGCTTTAGGTACAAAACGCACAAAACAAGGAGTATCACTGTACGCTTCTGAGGTATAATAGCAACGACAGTGAAATGATGATTGAGGGAGCATTAACATAGCAAGCATGCGAAAAATACAAACCTAGTGATCAGTCTGTCTCAAATGATTTGTACAAAGAATGCATTGCAACTTCAGGTTATTGCCCATGGTTATTCAACGCCCAAGCAATTAACACATTTAGTGCTATTGGGGAACAATATTTGCTCCCATTGATTCAATTAGCTAGATGAAGAGCTATTGACACCATCCATCAGTCCAATTGAATAGAAACTAAGATTGTGGATGATTGAATGTAGAAATGCTAATTGTGTGCGGCAGCATGCCAGTTAGTTAACCCAGCAACCCGACACACTAGTAACAGCATTGTAGGTTATTCCAACAATAAAATCAATGGAGACCGGGTGCATACAATACTGCTATGCATCTCTATTAAATGTAAAACACTAGAATATTCAATATCTAGAACTGAAGCTAGCAGCAGAAATAAAATCCACTCACATTGCAATTAGGAAACCACAGAGAATATAAATGCACCATAGACACAAACATTATTCCAGAAAAAACCCAAACGGGAAAATCAGAATTCTATGGGTATTTTATCATGCTCAAAACTACAAAGGGGGTGAGCTATACATTAATTTTGCACATTGTTACTAACTGGAATTATTGCAGAATGCTTTGGCTCAGGGAATACCTTTGATTTCCAAGCAAGTGTTTTCTCCCATGTCTTACATGCTTGTAGGGTTCTCATTTACATTATATATGTGTGTGTCTATCCTAACAATTATATCAGCATCTTTGATTTACCTTGGGTTTATCATGAACCAGATATAGAAGTTGAAAAATTAAGTGCAGAGGAATACCTGGAAATTAGCTTGAAGACAATCCCAATTTGCTCCCACTCCGTTACCAAAATACCAAAACCTCCCAACCAAGCTGAGCACAGCCTTGGTACTCAACTCCAAAATACTTCCCAATTGGAATATTTCGGACCTCGCGCCCAAAAGCTTCAAATATAATAAAATCCCAGTTCTGATTCAAATCTCCAATTCCCATTCTCATTCCCATCCCTCTTTCAGCCAAAATCCTCCCCCTCTGCCTCTGTGTGCTTGGAATAAGTAACCCTCCTAGGCAGTCACCGCCTTCTTCCACCACCCTCCTTAGATTTGATTTGGTTGATTGATTTTATGTGTAAATGGTGAGGATAAGCATATAAATCTTATAATATTTTATCTTTTATAAATTTAATTATAATAACAAATTAATAGTTATCAAATGTTTATGATACTAATTGAAAAACTTTGACTTATAAACATATGTTTATATACGTATAGATTAACAATATTTAACTTTTAACTTTAAATTTTATAATGATAAATATTTATCTTAGAATGATTGAAATTATAAATTTTATTTAACACTTTATAAGTATGAAGTGTTTCATATATATCTTTTGGATGTCAGATTTTAGGTAATATATCTTTTCTTGATAATTGAGGTGTTTTAGTCCATTTTCTTTCACCTTTTTCCTAATTATTTAATAAATATACTAGTACAAGACATGTGATGTGTGCATATATAGCTATCATATGCATACATCATATACATGCTAATACTCCTTTACTTATAAATTAAAATTGGTCATTAAAAAGCTTCTGCAGATTGCACTTCTTCATTTCCTCTCCATCTCCCCTTGGTTGTCCTTGCATCCAGCATCATTCTTTGTTATATGATGCTTTGTTATATGGCTGCCTTGGAGTGGCAGCCGTTAGGGAATTTGTTTCACCTTCCTGAGCCCTTTGGCCTTTTGTCTTCAAATTGATTGCTGACTTCAAACTTTGCCAAGAAATTATTCTTTTACAAAGTTTGGAGTGAGGATTTAATTTAGATCATTTCTCTGTCATCTTGTTGGATGGTTGTAGCATGCGTAGCTAAACAATTTTATGGTTTAACTGTTCATACTGTTCATAGTATGAGGGGTTCTGTGCTTGCATTAATATGATGTCTTCTCACGACAATTTTGCTTCTGAGGCAATGTTTTGGTCAAATATTCTTACGAACAGTTTGTTAAGGGGCAGCATTCACAGCTAAAATGTCAACAAAAATCAACTTGAAGGCCATATATAACAGTCAAATTCCAAGCCTGCTCACAAGTTCAATATAGTCAAGAGATACCATAAGTATCTTGATTCTATTTTGCAAAAATCGTAGTTCATTGAGTAAATCTTCTTTTACACGGCAATATGATTTCTTTGGAATTTTTGTCTATTATCAGTATCTTGATTTTATTTTTGCAAAGATCGTAGTCATTGAGCAAAGTATTTTTAACATAGAAATATGATTCTGTCAACTGAATAAAATTTAACCTTCCTATTGGGTACTGAATAAAGGTCAACCTTCCTCAAAAATATTGAATAAATCTTTATTTAATCCACAGTAACTGAAAGACCTAATCTCGATTGGAGAGATTCGAATAAATTCAAGGGTACAATCACCATATCCGGAATACAAAAGCAAAGGGAATACAATGTCAAACATCAGATGAAAAAAGGACAACGGAAAGTAACCAATAATAAAGATCTCAGGCCGAATAAGAGAGTAGAATTCCATGACACAGCGATTAGATAAGGCACTTATAAGTTTAGACGTTGAGAGGCAACGGAGTTATATATTTGACAAAACAGAGAAAAACAATCCCAAACCATTGAGCAGTGATCACGCAAGGGGGTAGCCAAAGCAAATGTGTTCTGTAATGCAATCCTAAAACAATAAAGACACATATTTATTGGCATAAGCTAAGTCAAGTCATATGACATGATGACACTAGACATGGAGACTGAGCACAGCCTTGGTACTCAACTCCAAAATACTTCCCAATTGAAATATTTCGGACCTCGTGCCCAAAAGTTTCAAATATAATAAAATTTCAGTTCTGATTCAAATCTCCAATTCTCATTCCCATCTCTCTTTCAGCCAAAATCCTCCCCCTCTGCCTCTGCGTGCTTGGAATAAGTAACCCTCGTAGGCAGTCACCGCCTTCTTCCACCACCCTCCTTAGATTTGATTGGGTTGATTGATTTTATGTGTAAAGTGAGGTGAGGATAAGCATATAAATCTTCTAATATTTTATCTTTTATAAACTTTAATTATAATAACAAATTTAATAGTTATCAAATGTTTATGATACTAATTGAAAAACTTTGACTTATATAAACTATCAAATGTTTATGATACTAATTGAAAAACTTTGACTTATATAAACATATGTTTATATACATATAGATTAACAATATTTAACTACTTTAAATTTTATAATGATAAATATTTATCTTAAAATGATTGAAATTATAAACTTTATTTAACACTTTATAAGTATGAAGTGTTTCATACATATCTTTTGAATGTCAGATTTTAGGTAACATATTTTTTTTTGATAATTGAGGTGTTTTAGTCCATTTTCTTTCACCTTTTTCCTAATTATTTAATAAATATACTAGTACAAGACATGTGATGTGTGCAAGACATGTGATGTGTGCATATGTAGCTATCATATGCATACATCATATACATGCTAATACTCCTTTGCTTATAAATTGAAATAGGTCATTAAAAAGCTTCTGCAGATTGCACTTCTTCATTTCCTCTCCATCTCCCCTTGGTTGTCCTTGCATCCAACATCATTCTTTGTTATATGGCTGCCTTGGAGTGGCAGCCGTTAGGGAATTTGTTTCACCTTCCTGAGCCCTTTGGCCTTTTGTCTTCAAATTGATTGCTGACTTCAAACTTTGCCAAGAAATTATTCTTTTACAAAGTTTGGAGTGAGGATTTAATTTAGATCATTTCTCTGTCATCTTGTTGGATGGTTGGAGCATACGTAGCTAAACAATTTTATGGTTTAACTGTTCATAGTATGAGGGGTTCTGTGCTTGCATTAATATGATGTCTTCTAACGACAATTTTGCTTCTGAGGCAATGTTTTGGTCAAATATTCTTACGAACAGTTTGTTAAGGGGCAGCATTCACAGTTGAAATGTCAACAAAAATCAACTTGAAGGCCATATATAACAGTCAAATTCCAAGCCTGCTCACAAGTTCAATATAGTCAAGAGATACCATCAGTATCTTGATTCTATTTTGCAAAAATCGTAGTTCATTGAGTAAATCTTCTTTTACACGGCAATATGATTTCTTTGGAATTCTTGTCTATTATCAGTATCTTGATTTTATTTTTGCAAAGATCCTAGTCATTGAGCAAAGTTTTTTAACATGGAAATATGATTCTCTCAACTGAATAAAATTTAACCTTCCTCTTGGGTACTGAATAAAGTTCAACCTTCCTCAAAAATATTGAATTAGTCTTTATTTAATCCACAGTAACTGAAAGACCTAATCTCGATTGGAGAGATTCGAATAAATTCAAGGGTACAATCACCATATCCGGAATACAAAAGCAAAGGGAATACAATGTCAAACATCAGATGAAAAAAGGACAACAGAAAGTAACCAATAATAAAGATCTCAGGCCCAATAAGAGAGTAGAATTCCATGACACAGCGATTAGATAAGGCACTTATAAGTTTAGACGTTGAGAGGCAACGGAGTTATATATTTGACAAAACAGAGAAAAACAATCCCAAACCATTGAGCAGTGATCACGCAAGGGGGTAGCCAAAGCAAATGTGTTCTGTAATGCAATCCTAAAACAATAAAAACACATATTTATTGGCATAAGCTAAGTCACATGACATGATGACACTAGACATGGAGAACACAGAAATACGAGTGTCTGACACGAAACACCACTACCCAAAACATGACAGAGAAGACACGTTACACACTCCCACAAATTTGTCATATTTATACAACAAATTACTAAATTTCGCATACAAAAATGAAATATAGTTAGAGATTCAATTTTTTTTAGAATTTAGAAACTAAAAACATTTAGAATTTTACATGATCATGATGTAAATTCAATCATACAACTTTTGCTCTTTAGCCCGTTGTCTTGCTAAAACATTGTTTTTTTCAGCATTTGAAGTTAGTATTACAGCCCCACTTCTAGCAGATGGAGCAGTAGCAGACCCTGAAAAAAATGGAGGGGGACAACATCAGTGGAGGCATTCTCCCCTTTCCTTTAACTTTTTCCAGCCGCCTTTGATGACTGGAACATGATTTCTGTGAAATGAGAAAGACAATGGACTCTTGTAGGAAAAAGTTTGAATATTGGTAGAGAAATCCACTTGCACAGCATTTGGAATCCCTTCTACCACTACACAATAAACTTCAGATGTACTGCAAAATGTTTGACACCTCCAACCTGTTGAGTGAAATGAGCTCAAATGAAAGGGAAAACGTATTTTTATGGGGTGCAGGCATCTTTTACGAGGGAGACTGTGAGGGCCATGTATTGGACACACGTTTGGCAGGTGTCCTGTGAATAGGACACATGCTAAACATGTGTCTACATGTGTCTTTATGTATCAGTGTGCGACATGTAGGATACAGGACACAGGCCCTGCTTGGAAGTGTCCTGTTACATAGGGCACAAGTAAAGATTTCTCCAGAGAAAAGATTTGGCCAGATGGGGGCAAATATTGGTTAGAGATTCTCAGTGAAATGAACCAAAAGGCGAGTATAATTGGAAACCCAGAAGACTCATTCATGTAGAGAAAGGCTCCAAGTTTCCAATTGTTTACTTTAACCATAGGTTTTTTATTTGTAAGTTTGAGCTTGCGAAAGTCAATGTTCAAAATATAATAAGACCATGCTTATTAAGCACACACCCAAATTCTCACCATGGCTTGGGAGGTCTGCATGGACTCTTGAACACAACTTTACAACTTGCAGGCTACATAAGTTGTCCCACTGCTCTGGCATGTCAATCGGTCTGCCAATATAGATATACAGCTCAAAATCCCATAAGCCGCCTCATCAATCATTCCACGTCATGCATCACAAAGTTTGTGTTTGGTACATATCCTGCATCCTTCATTTGGCCGGACAAAATTTCCAACATTACATAGATTTGTTTGAACTGGGGATGTGAATTGTCTCCTGCAATGAATGAATGAAGCCTACTATTGATCTCAATCAAACTGCATCCCGCTGTCTTTCTCAATCTCATGTTTTTCATCTTCGTTCTCACCTTTGCTACTTCATCCCACCTTCCAGCTGCAGCATATGTATTTGACAATAGAACATAATATCCAGCATTGTTGGGTTCTAAATCAAAAAGGATTTCTGCCGCACATTCTGCTAGCTCAATATTGCAGTGAATTCTGCAAGCAGCGAGTAAAGCACCCCACACCGCAGCGTTAGGATGTACTGGCATATTTTTAATGAAATCTTGTGCCTCATCCAGGCATCCAGCACGACCAAGAAGATCAACCACGCATGCATAGTGTTCCAACATTGGCGCAATCCCATAATCTTTACTCATGCAATTAAAATACCGCCAGCCATCGTCCACTAACCCTGAATGACTACATGCAGATAAAACAGAAATGAAGGTGATCCCATTTGGCTTCATGCCTGTCTGTTGCATCTGAGAAAAAAGTGTAAGGGCATCCTCAGCATACCCATGCATTCCGTACCCTGCAATCATCGCGCTATATGCAACCACAGTTCTTTTAGGCATTTGATCAAATAAATGCCTAGCAATGTCCACATTTCCACATTTGGCATACATGTCTACAAGGCCTGTCTCAACAAAAACATCCCACTCAAAGCCATTCTTAATCACATAATTATGTATCCGCTCACCTTGTTGCAAAGCTCCAGATTGGGCACATGCCGAGAGTACACTCACCATTGTTTCGGAGTCAGGTTTCACATCTGTTAGTTGCATTTGATTAAAAAGTTCCAAAACTTCGTTGGCATGTGCATTTTGCACATATCCAGTAATCATTGCATTCCATGAGACCACATCTCTCCTATGCATTCCATCAAAAATTTGACGTGCAATATCTATTTTCTTACATTTAGCATACATGTCTATAAGAGAATTACTCACAAAGACATTTGAATCAAACCCACACTGCATTGTGTAGTCATGAATCCACTTGCCCTGTTGCAGATCTTCTACATGGGCACATGCTGACAGCACGCTTACAATAGTGACCGAATCAGGTAACATGCCTGCAAGTTGCATTTGACGAAACAAAGCCAAGGCCTCGTTGAAATATCCATTTTGGGCATAACCAGAAATGATTGTATTCCATGACACAACACTCCTTTGAGGCATTCTGTTAAACACAAGCTGTGCATCTTTTGGATTCCCACATTTTGCATACATGTCCATGAGGCCATTAGCTACATACTCATTAGACTCAAACCCATGCCCAATAACATAATTATGAATCACCTTGCCTTGGTGCACAGCTCCCAAATCAGCACAAACAGACAGCAAGTTCACCATTGTAACTGAATTAGGATTCACACCTACAAACTTCATCTCATCAAAAAGTGCCAAGGCATCCGGTCCCTGTCCATTCTGTGCATATCCAGCAATCATTGCAGTCCACGAGATCACATTTTTCTCAGGCATAGCCTCGAACACTCGCCGTGCATCACACATATTTCCGCATTTGGCATACATCGCAACAAGCGAATTCCCTGCAGAAACGTCGGACTCAAATCCACGTCTAATCAGACAACCATGAACCCACATTCCCTGTTGGCGAGCTCCCAAATCACCACACGCCTGCAGTAGACTGACCATAACAACTGAATCAGGCAATACGCCTTCAAGCTGCATTTGATTAGAGAGTAACAAGGCCTCATTAGCATTCCCGATCTGCGCATACCCTGCAATCATTGCACTCCAGGAGAATACATCTCTTTCAGACATTTTGTTAAACACTTGGCGTGCATCCTCTAAACTCCCACATTTTGCGTACATGTCAATCAGTGTAGTTCTAATAATGATATTGTCCCCGAACCCAATTTGGTTAATCTGATAATGAATCTCCTTGCCCTTTTCCAGAGCTGATAGTCTTGCACATGCCTTGAGTACAAGGGGGAACGTGAAATTGTCTGGTTGTATACCTTCCTCTTGCATTTGGTAATAACTTGCAAGAGTTTTATCCCATAGCCCACTTTGGCCATATGCTTTAATAATCACATTCCATAAAAAAGCATCTCGGTTGTATATTTTGTCAAACACAGAGCGTGCATTCTCTAGACTGTCAAGCTTAGCATACATGCTGACGAGTTTGGCACCTAAAAATACATCCTGATCATGTCCCGTTATGATCATGTGGGCATGGACTGATTTGAGTGAGTGGGGGTTTGTGCAGAGTTGCAAGAGACGAGCGCAGCCATTGGTGTTGATGTTGGAGTGGATGGATTGGTTTTGCACTCCAAAAATGGAATTGATTTTGACATGTGTGAATTTGAATTTGAAATGACCAAATGGAGGCAATTGCAGATATGTCATTGTGACACATTGTGAAAAAAATGCTATTGTTACAAGCCTGGAAGTTATTCCAAGATGTTCTGTCTAGCCAGCAATCACCATTGTGTTAATGGGATGCAAGCCTTGCTCCATGGACATCAGAATAACGTTATACAAAGTTTATATGTAATAATGCATGAACTTTTATAAATAATGTGACATTTTGAAGATTGGCAAAATTGATTTTAAATGTAACTTAGACTATAGGAGTTTGTGCACACAATAGCATGTTTGAGTGGTTAGCAAGCTTACATCATCTAACAATGTTTCCATATCAGTATATTTTTATTTTGGTTTGTATTAACCATTAGTAATATTTCATGTGGTTATTAGCAATTGGTGAACCCAATGGATATGGTCATATTAATGATTTTTTCTAAGAAAGGTTAAGGCCAATAAAAGGAGTAATTATTTATTTTTTTGTTTTTTATTTTTTATTTTTATTTTTGAGATAACTCATATAAAAAGAGTAATTGTTTCTTTGGGAGATAATTCATATAAAAAGAGTAATTGTTTTTTTGGAGATAACTCATATAAAAAGAGTAATTATTTCTTTTGGAGATAACTCATAATAGCCTAGTAACTTGGTGATAGCATGAATTTTAAGAAAGGTTAAGGCTTATAAAAAGAGTAATTGTTTTTATTGGACATAACTCATAGTAGCTTGGTAGCTCGGTGATAGCATAGAGATGCTATGGGTACTTAGAAGGAGCTTGATAATGGGTAGAGAACTTGAATGAAGTTTTTGGGAACAAAGATTGAAGAATCATCGACTATGTAGACATTATAACATTGTTATTACAATGATGTGCAGGGGGAAGCAAGTTTAAAAGTATGGTTTTAAATAATTTTGTTGGGTTAAGAGGAGCATTGGTTCCCCACTATTGTGTTTATGTTGCAAAGTATAGGGCATGGACCTTTATTGATTTATGATAGTCATTATCATACTTGTAGAGCATGTGAATTGAGGAACAAAACTAACAAGTTAGTAATGTAAAAATGTTTTGCTTGCAATAAAGGACAAGGCTACTAACCATGTTAAGTGACATTAACAAGACTTATGAACACCATTAATTGAATATATTGCATCGTGGTTATTCTTGATATCTTGTGTCGTTGATATTCTTGATAACTTGTGTGTTGAGATTAATGGTTTGTTAATGCATTGAATACTTTGGATGAGGTTGATAGCGAATGAAACATATGTTTGTTATATCGTGTGTATAGGACCTAAATATTTAAGTTTAAAGTCCTTGTGGCACCTAATATCACAATTGTGACCTTGTTGTTGTTTACCATGTTTCAATGAGGATATAGTTTGCTTTTGTTTTATAGATTGCCTTGTAGGCCCAACATCACATTGTCATTAGTGGTTTCAAAGAAAAATCAACATGTAGCGATAACAACACTGATGGAGGTCATTGGGTAGTGTTGTCGAGTGAGAAAGGCAGTGCTAGGACTAGGACTATGTAGATCCTATCCATTTTTACAAAAGTGAGTCATACAAAAGAGAGACACTTATAACATGAGTAGGTGTAGGAATTTATAGGGTAAGTTCCTCAGATAGAACACCAAAGGACACCGCTTACAAATAGATTACAGATCAATACACCAGTATTTTTGACATGGTTAAAACCCTCAAAGAGAGAAATAGTCCACGGCTTGAGCCAACATAGCCACTTCAGGAAATTTATTAATAAAAGAAATAAAATTTACATAAGCTTCTCTCATGAATGGTCACCCTAAAAATGACCCTCCATGCTCTTTAAATAGAGATCATGGACCAATCAAGTGTTAAGCCACGGATCAAGTGTCGGTAATACTGAGGAGAGAATGAATCGTTGGATAACTTCATGTCTAGAACATATCGTGACCGTCGGATTGTAAGTTACAAATTTACATAGTAAAGAAACACACTTTACTTAACTCTACACTAGACCAAGTTATACTTAACTATTTCCTATGTGTTGGAATATCCTAACATCCCCCCTTAAGAACAACTTGGGATAGGATTGAAGGATGTACAAATATGACACAATAGGAGAGGGAAGGAGGCATTAGAGCCTATCCCCCCTTAGTGACAACTTCCTGACCTCCAACCATAAATCGAAGTTTAGTAAACTTCACCTCTATGAGAGCCTTTGTAAAGATGTATGCAACTTGATCATCGGTTGAACAATATTGCACTTCAAGAAAATGGTCATGAATGAACTTTCTGATGAAGTGCATGTGTAGTTCAATGTGTTTTTTGCACTGATGGTGGATTGGATCTTTGCATAGTTGAAGGGTACTTTGATTATCACACCAAAATGTAGTTGGATGTCGTTGTTGAAAGCCAAACTTTGACAGGATCTGACGAAGCCAAAGGGCTTCCTTACTAGCTTCTACGGCGCTATGATACTCTACTTTTGTTGAAGAAAGAGAAATGACACTTTGTTTCTTGCAAACCCATGTAATAGGACCAGAACCAAGAATGAACACATAACCTACAGGAGACTTCCGATCATCAAGGTCACCAACCCAATCGAAATCAGCGAAACCAACCAATAGAGGAGATGTTTTTGCATTGTCATGAATCCCAAACTGAACTATACCTCGAACATAACGAAGTATTCTTTTAGCTGCTTTCCAATGACTTTCATGTGGGTTTTGCATAAACCAGGCAATAAGGCCAACAACAAAGGAAAGGTCAAGATGGGTATGGGTTAGATACAAGAGTTTTCCTACAAGTTGACGGTATAAGGTAGCATCAACTTCAGGAGAAGTACAAGAGACTGAAAGTTTGACTCCAGACTGAAAGGGAGAAGGGCCTGGCTTACATTCTTCCATGTGAAAATGACGAAGAATATCACAAGCATACTTGGACTGGGAAAGGGAAATACCCTCCTTGGATTGCAAGACTTGAACACCGAGAAAATAGTGTAAGTGTCCTAAGTCTGTCATTTCAAATTTCTTTTTAAGGCTGGACTTCACATGGTTTATAAGGTTGGGATCACTACCAGTAAGAATAAGATCATCAACATAAAGAACAAGAATGATAGGAGAGTTGCCCACTTTCTTGGTGTAGACAGTATTGTCAAAATGACACCTAGAAAAGCCAGATGTCTAAAAGAAAGCTATCCATTTTGGCATACCAAGCCCGAGGGGCTTGCTTGAGACCATAAAGGGATTTCTTAAGTTGACATACACGGCTGGAGTCTGTTTGTATATAGCCATGAGGTTGTTACATATAGATTTATTCATGCAAGTCCCCATACAAGAAGGCAGATTTAACATCCATCTAATGAAAGTCCCATTTGAAAGAGGCAGCAGGAGAAAGAACAAGGCAGATAGAGTTCATTTTGGCAACAGGGGAGAAGGTTTCAGTATAGTCAATGCCTTCAACTTATGAAAAACCCTTAACAACAAGATGAGATTTATGTTTATCAACTTTCCATCTAGTCCAAACTTGGTTCTGTAAACCTATTTGCATCTAACAAGTTTTCGTCCCTTTGGAAGAGGAACAAGATCCCATGTATCATTTGCCAATAATGAACGATAGTCTTCATTCACAGATGTGTCCCAATCTGGATGGCTTGAAGCTTCTGCAAAGGTGTCAGGTTCATTATTCGTTGAAGCTTGAGCCAGTAAAGAAGAGGCTCTATTGAATTGAGAACGTGTACGTCGCTAATCTATAGGATCACCTGCAAGAGCACCTGGTACATCCCGAGTAGCACGGACCCATTTTGGAAGTTGAGGAGCTGAAGGAGAATCCTAAGAAGGTGGGGGAGGATTGTCATCATTTCTTTCATCATCTGAAGAAGAAATATTTTCAGAAGTAGAAGGGATAAAGAGAGGTGGCACATCCGTCGAACTAGGCTCGTAGGCCAATATATTTTCAGCAAACTTTACATCTCTTCTAATGATAACATTTTTGGACTTAAATGGAATAAGTTTATATCCTTTGACATCTCCAACAAAAATACATTTTCCACTCTTAGGTTCTAAATCTTTATGTTTCTCATCTGGAATATGGGCCCATGCTTCACTTCCAAGAACATGAAAGTGACTTACATCTAGTTTAATTGAGCTTCATGCTTCTTCTGGAGTGATATTCTTTAAAACCTTAGTAGGAGTGCAATTTACTATGTAATTTGCACAATTAATTGCTTCTGCCCAAAAATTAAGACTAAGTCCTTTAGATTGAAGC
>APFE030287454.1:64113-95061 GCA_000404065.3 Pinus taeda | reverse complement strand
CTTTCAGCTACACCATTTTGTTGTGGAGTATATGGAACAGTATGTTGCATTTGAATTCCATGCTTAGTGCAAAAGTTGATGAATTTATTGTTAACATGTTCTCTGCCATTATCAGATTTTAGCTTTAATTTTTGATGTCCAGATTGTTTCTCAACAAAGGCCTTAAGGGCCAAGAACATGTTAAATACTTCACTCTTGAGTTTTAAGAAGTATACCCAAGTGCATCTAGAGAAATAATCAATTAAAGTTAAGAAATACTTGTAGCCAGAAAATGAAACAACTAGAAGTGGACCACATAAATCACTATGCACAAGCTGTAAAGGGGTTGAGGCGTGCCAAGAGGCACATTTTTCAAAACTATCCCAATGATGTTTTTCGAGTACACATTTGAAACAAACACCATCTCTGCAAGATACCATAGGTAGACCTGTCACCATATTTTCTTTACATAGATTTTGAAGGGAGTGATAGTTTAAGTGACCAAATCACTCATGCCAAAGTTTGCTCACTTCATCATTATGAGCAATAAATACCGAGGGAAGATTTTATGACCCAAAGTTGTTAAACTTATACAATCTTGTAGAATCATCAATAATTCCAATAGCTAAAATCTGTTTAGGATCTCTTAGGTCCTTAATTACAACATCGTGAGGTGAAAATTCAATTGTTTTACCTTCACCTGAATGAGTTATCTGATATACAGATAGAAGGTTGTAGGATAAGGTTGGAACACAATACATCATTAAATTGACCATTGTTTAGATGAACAGTTCCAGTCCCTACAACACTAAGAGATCTATCATCACCAACATATATATTTTTGGTGTTACAATCATTTAACGAAGAAAACATGGCTTTGTTTTTGGCCGTGTGATAAGAAGCTCCAGAATCATTGAGCCACTCATGAGAATGAGAAGAAGAAGATACATTTAGTGCATAACCAGACCGAGATGCTTAACAACCACATGCAGAAAATGTTATTTCTGAAGATGAAGTTGAAGCTGAAGAGTGCTCCAAATGGATGTTATGCTTCTTCATTGCTACTTCCAAGGCTTCCATCTTCTTAAAGCATTTGGATTCTAAGTGGCCATCTCGATTACAAAAGTGGCACATGTCTTATCATCTTCTCCCTTTGTTTTTATTTGCCTTATCATTTTGTTGAAATGATTTTTCATTTTGAGGACTGAAATTGCTTAGGACCCTTGTTTTGGTTTAGGACCATCCTTTTTAGGATACTGCTTCTTAGGATTCTTTGAATTTGGTTGTTGTTGGGCAGCTAAGGCTTTCTTAGAAGAGTTTCCAAGATTAAGAAGACCAAGATGTAAGAATTTTTCTTGTTCTCTTATTAAAGAATCATAAAAGGCATCAAAAGAGGGAGACTTGTAATCTTGTCCTTGAGAAATGAAGGCTTCTCTAGTAGAATGGAAGGTGGAAACAAACATAGAGTAGGCTAGTTCCAACTTAGTAAGAATGGAATAGATAAGGCTACCATCTTCTTTCTTAACCTTAACACCTTCCAAGAGAAGTCTAAGGGTCTTGGATTTGGACAAAAAATCTTCAACCGAAGAAAAATTATTGGGGTCCAACGTAAGCAACTCATTTTTGAGTTGATGGGCTATAATTTCATTTTTAATTCCAAAAACTTTAGTGAGTTGTTTCATTGCTTCGTTAGGAGTATCAAGTTCTACGATATGGAATCTAAGGTCTGGAGAAATAGACATAACTATCAACCCATGTGCTTGATCTTGCCTATTTTCCTGGCTGCCTTATCTTCATCTCTAGATTTAGTTTCTTGGCCCGAGGCTATTCTGTAAAGACTTTTACTTCTAAGTGAATCCGCAATGTAGAAACACCATTGGAAGTAGTTGGTTCTGTCAAGAATAACTTGGCATGGACTTTCCATTTTAACAAAAATTGAAGTTGTAGATGTTGAAACTAAGTGTTCCAATGGAAATATATCAAAAAAATAGGTCGATTAAAAAAATACGGCTCTAAAAACGGCTTCCGAATGAAGAAGTTATGGCTTTTTGAATAAAATTTATTGAAGATGCTGACGAAGTGTGTGAATGTGTGGAAGTGAATGATAATGTTATATTTAAAAAAAAAATTCCCCCCCACACCCTTCCAAACTTAATCTAATTAGCTCACTTTAAAAAAGATTTTATGTGACCACTTTTACAAATAAGTGAAAGTCACTTTTACAATGGTACTTTATGAGCTACTCACTAAATTGTAACTTAAATAAAAGATAATGAGACTTTAGAATTATAAGTGACTCACTTTTTATAATGGATGAGAACACTTTTACATAAAGTAACTTTAAAACATAAGTTATAGGTGTTTTTTGAAAAAATAATTCAACAAAAAGAAAGACTTGAACCAAAGACCTCCATTATCATAAAGTAACTTTGGACCAAGTGAGCTAGTTTAAAAGGTTTGTAATTTTTGGAAAAGAGGAAGGGTTTTTTTTTTTAGCCATTGAAGATTTGGGGTGTGTGCTTACTTGAAAAATCTATTTTTTCCTACAAAACAAAAATTCACACAACCCAACACGAACATGCAAAAAAAAACCAAATCTTATGGCTTGAAGTTAGCTTTCGCTGAAAACTAAATATTTTCCTCAATGTTTTTGATTTTCCGAGATCACACTATGGCGTGGCAGAAAAGAGCATACGCGTGAGAAAAATCTTTCCATTTTGTTTCTGATTTGCCTAGATCACACAGAGTCGCAGGGCAAAGAGCATACACAGAAATGAAAGGTATAGATCCAGTAATAAAAAACAAAGAGTTAACTAAACTGAAATAAATAGAGAGATGAATAACCAAAACTGCATATAAAGACTATATATCTCCAGATCTTAAAAATGACATAGCTAAGGCTAATAGAAACCTTTTCTCGTGAAACAAAAGGGGTTCCTCACTGGAACAGATGCTCCTAAGACAATAGAGCAGTCCTCTCGGCCCAAAATTAGTCATAAAAAATAGATCTAGGAAATGACAACCGGATGCAGTTGCACCAGCCTCAGATTTGGATCACCAATAGACGCGGCCCTCAAATAGATCTGATACCATGTAGGAATTTACAGAGTAAGTTCCTTAGATAGAACACTAAAGGACACCTCTCACAAATAGATCATAGATCAATACACCAGTATTCTTGACGTGGTTAAAACCCTCAAAGAGGGAAACAGTCCACAGCCTGAGCCAACGTGGCCACTTCAAGCAATTTATTAATAAAAGAAAGAAAATTTACATAAGCTTCTCTCATGAACGGTCACCCTACAAATGACCCTCCATGCTCTTTAAATAGAGATCATGGACCAATCGGGTGTTAAGCCATGAATCAAGTGTCGGTAATACCAAGGAAAGAATGAACCATCAGATCACTTCATGTCTAGAACATATCGTGACCGTCAGATTGTAAGTTACAAATGTACATAGTAAAGAAACACACTTTACCTAACTCTACACTAGACTAAGTTATACTTAACTATTTCCTATGTGTCGAAATATCCTAACAGTAGGAATAAATGTGAATTGGGGAAAGATAGGTAAAACTAATGAAGATGTTGAGAACCATAACATAAAGGTTAGATGACATGGAAGCTTCTAAAAGGAGGAGAACAATCACTACATTAGACGATATTAATTAAGAGAACAGGGGTGAAGTAATAAAAGAAGCATAAGTGATAGTGGAAGGAGTTCAAAACTTTGGAGATGGGACAGTAAGAATTATTATGAGTTTGGAAGGAAAACCTAAAATGGATACATTGGTGTATTCAAATAAACTAAATTCAAAGAAGTCAATTGAATGGATAGGTGATATGGAGAACTCATTTATGTTTGATGGAATAGAAGACCCTGTAAGAGTGATATTTGCATGCACGAAGTTGAAAGGACATGCTTCTCCATGGCGGGATGATTTGTAGTTAGATCAACAAATAAATTTGTCCCCTCTACCTTTGAATAGAATTTGTTACATATATCACAAAATTTAAAATAGAGGGAGATGCTAGTGAAAGAATATATGGAATAATTTTATAAATCATTTATAAGGTCGAGCAAACTTAAGGAAAGTTTCAATTTTGTTGTTATATATGTGAATTGGTTGAGGTCTTCCATTAAAGACAAGATTAATAATGAAATTCCAATTAATCATTGAGGCATATTAGTGTGCATTAAGGGTCAAGGAAAAGTTAGCAAGGAGACAACTAACTTTGAGAGGGAGGATAAGCTAAAACATTGAAAGGGGTAAGCCAAAATGAGACGAAGAATGAAGATGTTGATGACAAAAATTCTCAAGGAGGAAACAATAGTGAATGAAGAAGAGTGCTTGGAAGAGGTTGAGGTCAAGGAAAGAATCTAATGATACTTGTTTCAAGTGCCAAGCATAAGGGCATTGGGCCTACAAATGTTGAGAGACCTTAAGTAGCAGAAGAAATAAAGTTGAAGGCTGCTTATTTGAAGTGCAATACGAACTAGGAGATAACTTGATGTTGTCAAGAATATTGTTGCGACAAGATAAGAAATTTGAGAAGGAACTCAAGAAAAGAAGAATAACTTCCAAACCAAGTTCAAAATAAGAGGTAAGCGTTGCAAATTTATTACAAATGGAGGTAATACAAAATATTCATTTTCTACAAAGATTGTTGTAAAGTTAGACTTGAAAATGCATGTGAAATCCCATTGGTTATTATTTTTCTTCATTGTAAAAAGGAATACAGTTATTGTTTTGAAGAAATATTTAATAATAAGTTCTAATATTGGAGATTACAATGAGAAGGTTTTGTGTGATGCGATATTGATGGATGCATGTTATATCTTTAACTCTCACCTCATAATTCTAGAGTAACCTATCTTGCATGGCAGTGTGATGTTGAATACATAGCTTATCATTTTATAATTTCCTTTGGAGGTCCAATTTCATACCATATTTCCTCTAATGTTATTTTCTCTCCTCATATTGAGGTAGAAAAAAAACTAGGGAAACTAAAAGGTTAAGAAGAGGAATATGGTGAAGTGGTATAAATCTAGTATGTGTGGCAGAACTTGTCAATTGATGGTTAGCTCTAAGGATGTTGGTTGAGATCATAGTAGGGAGAAAAGTGTGAAAAATTGGTTACCCGATTTCTACTGCAACAAAACGATTATATTTCACCTACTTGTTAAATTAATTGAACAAGTTACTTGAAGTTTTCTACGGAAAATACTAAAATACATACACTACAGCCTACACCAAAATAAATCTGCGGAAACTAAATACAACACAAGAGAGAAATTAACATCACACACATCTACATAGTGATTTTTAGACAAACGTCCCCAAAAAACCCCAATGCGGGAAAATCGGTGCAACAGTTAGGGGATTTATTATTATGCAGTATTTTTTCTAAATAAAATCTCTGGTTTCCCTACTAGCTATCTAGTACAGATAATATTACTGATAGAGAGATGAGTGAGATTACCTCATACTATCACTGGAGATCCTCACTGATCCAGCCACTGAATGGATAGCCCCCGGTTGCCTCTGTGCATTCTCTACAAAATCACTGTGTAGGCCTTGCATCATAGCTACTCGGGTCTACGTCACTCCTCCCAGATAATTGACTTGCTTCTGAGAATTCGACCTCTTCCCTCTCGATCTCACACCCCGTCTTCTGGCTCTAAAAATCGATTCTCCAACAAATCTACGGATTCCCTCTGGGCTTCTATGTGACCCTGCATCACCCTTTATGGCTCTACATCATCCTTCTCTGATGAGAATTCTTGGATCAGGAGAAATCTCCAACTAGAACTATCCCTACTCCTCACTACAAAAGATCACTTCAAATTTCTCTCTCGGCAATTGTTGTGCTTCAGAAATTCGATCCTCTGATCTCAACTCAATGTATTTTCTAAATACCCCTCAAGAATCCTCTTATAATCTTTTTGTTGAGAACCAACGACCCAAATTATATCCTAATCAATGGCTTAAATCATTTTGGCTTTATCCTCGTCTTCTTCTAGAAGTTTCACCCACAATTAGATTAATACCCTTTAATTATTTTAATTTCCTAAGTTTAGACTTAGACACCCATTAAAAATAATTAATTAATTTAATAAAATTGATTCCATGTCGAATTTCCAAAAATGATTGTTGGGTATTGTATAATACATGTGTCCAAGCCTCTCTGCAAATTTTGAGTCCTAGATCACATTCGATGCTACTAGAAATCAACACTCCCTCTTAGTAGAATGCAACATGCTGAAGCATCACGATTCACCCTTCTCTGTAACATCTCCCTCTGTGTTGTTTTTGTCTGACATCACTACCCATCAACTACTGTGAAAATGCTACATTTGTACTGTTGTTGAACCTGCCACTGCCAACACTGCATCTGTACTACAACCTTTTCCAGTTGTTGTTGCTACTGCATCAGCAACGGAAAAACATTCAAAAATTATTGAACTGGTATTCAACATGATGCATCCCGTTATTGGAGTTCTGACCATTGCTAGTCTCTATGTTGACCCTTTAAAGCTTGTGTGTTGCTGCTAACTTTGCTCTATGCCAATTGCACTACTACCAACTCTAGCTCTACGCTGCTCAGTCTCTGGTGCTCCTAGCCATTGCAATTGTCACTCCAACACTCCTCTGCATCAATTGATCTGGTCCATCCTTCTATTATTGATCTGGGCTCCCGTAGCAAGATATTGATCCAAGAGGTGGAATCCTCAAGGATCCTAACCATCTACAGTTCTTTCAAACCACATTTCTATATCACCCCACCTCTGGGCGATCATGGAAAACTCCTCCCCCTCGATCTGTGTGGATGCATCCTTCAGATCATGTTTCTCGTCCTTTTCCTTCTTCATGAGAGGACACTTTGTAGCATAGTGACCAAGTTCTCCACACCAAAAGCACTTGATCTTCGATATATCTTTCTTATTCTTTCGCTACTCCTGCTGCTCCTTAGATGTGAGGGTTGCATTCTCATCTGCCTCCTTGGACTTTGACCCACTACTACTATTGCTACTATCAAGTTTTCACTTGAGTAAGTCTCTCCTCATCTCTTCTTGTTGAAGAGTGGCCCACATTCCTTCTCAATCTGACAATCTCTCTCTACCCAGGATACTCTGGACAAACAATTCTCATTCTTCTGAGACTGAATTTAGGGCCAGCCTCACCATCTCGGTAGGCTGAGGTGTTGACTCCACAACTTCCAACTTGTCTTGGGTCTCCTAAATCTTTGCAAGGAACGGATAGTTGCATTCCCCCTTCTGCATCTGCGTGGATCTCATATTTTTCTCCAAGTACATCTTCTATTGCTCAAAATATCCCTGATATAGCATGGACAAGGAATCCCACATCTCCTTAGTAGTCCCTTTACCTGATATGTGACATACTACATGATCCTTCACTCTGTTGAGGATCATCCCCTTGGCCTTCGCCATCTCTCCCTTGTACTTCTTGAGCAGAACTGGATCCGTAGGCTCAACTACCACACTATCGACGTAGATCTTGAGAAAATATCCATCCAGAAGGCATGAAATCCTCACCTTCCAAATCACATAGTTGGATTCACCATCCAACCAATCTTGATCTCGCAATTCACTATCTGCCATCGCTGCCAATCAAAAAAATTGAATGACCTCCTCTCTCCTCTGCGTTGTTGCTAGGCTAATCTATGCTCTCTTGCTGGAGTCAGTAGATCTTCTATCCCTTGATGCTACTCAAAAAATGAGAATTCGAATTCCCTGGCTAGGAATTCTCTAAGGAAGAAATTCCATCAAGTGTCTCTCTCTCTTCCACTGATGCTATTCTGCTAGCAACTGTTGTAAAATATCTACATCCCAGTTGAAGATCTACTCTACAAGGAAAATACATTGCTCCCTTTCTGCCTCCAGAAAGTTTCAAACTAGAGATCTAATTTCTCTGTCGACTCACTCAAAGAAATCGAATTCTCCTCAAAACTTTGACTTCCTTGGCCCATGAACCGTGCTGCCTCTGGGGTTTCAAATTGTTACCTCTGCAGTAATTTCAAACTCCTCTTCCTTTCTGCTTCTAATCTCTTATGCTTACAATCTATGCTCTTATACCATGTGAAAAATCAGTTACCCAATTTCTATTGTAGCAAACTGATTATATTTCACATACTTGTGAAATTAATTGAACAAGTTACTTGTAGTTTTCTATGGAAAATATTGAAATACATACACTATAGCCTACACCAAAATAAAACTATGGAAACTAAATACAACTTAGGAGAGAAATTAACATCACACACATCTACACAGTTATTTTTGGACAAATGTCCCCGGAAAAACCCAATGCGGGAAATTGGTGCAGTAGTTGAGGGTTTTATTATTATGCAGTAGCTTTTTTTTAATATAATCTTTGGATTCCATGTTGGCTATCCAGTATAGAGAATATTACTGATAAAGAGATGAGTGAGATTACCCCACACTATCACTGGAGATCTTGGTCGATCCAGCCACTGAATGGCCAACCCTTGGTTGCCTCTACGCAGTCTCTACGCAATCACTGCATAGGCCCTGCATCACAGCTACTAGATTCTACATCACACCTCCCGACTAATTGATTTTCTTATGAGACTTTGACTTCTATCCTCTTAGTCTCACACCTTGAGTTTTGGCTCTAAAAAACGATTTTCCAACAAATTTATGGATTCCCTCTAGACTTTTGTGTGGCCTTGTTCCAACCTCTATGGCTCTGCACTACCTCTGTTGGATCTCTCTCTGCCTTCTCTAATGAATATTTCGGATTAGGAGAAATCTCCAATCAGAACTATCCTTGCCCCTTATTGCAAAATATCACTTCGAATTTCTCTCCTGACAACTTTTGTGTTTCAAAAATTCGATCTTCTAATCTCAACTCAATGTATTTTCCAAATGCCTCTCAATCCTCCTCTTATAATCTTTCTATTGAGAACCAACAACGCATATTAGATCCTAATCAATGGCTCAGATCATTTTGGCTTGATCCTCGTCTTCTTCTAGAAATTTCACCCACAGTTAAATTAATACCCTTTAATTATTTTACTTTCCTAAGTTTAGACTTAGACACCCATTAAAAATAAAAAATATTTTAAATAAAATTGATTCCATGTGGAATTTCCCAAAACGATCGTTGGGTATTATGGAATACATGTGTCCAAGTATCCCTGCAAATTTTGAGGCCTAGAGCATGTCCGATGGTACTGGAAATCAACAAAAAGTAATGCATCACATTGCTCTCTTCGTAGTGCATCCACCATTCATCAAAAAGTCTAAATGACATTTTCAACCCACCAATGAAGATATGCCAAAAGAAGGAAGTGATTAAATGGATTGACTTAGAGGATCCCAATTGGATATGACATATGATATTGGCATATCCCAAAGGAGGAGTGTCAAACATATTAGTGAGATTAACAAAGAAATCACATAGCCTCTTTAGCAGCCTTGAAGTGGCAATAATATTTTCCTCGAGTCTCATACTAGATGAGGCATTGAAAGCTAAATTTAATTGGTCTCAAATTCTTGGAGTGTACATAACTTGGAAACTATTATCATGAGAAGAAATACAATGGTCAATCTCAATCCTATGCTAGTGTGCTTGCATTATGAGAAATTCAAGGGAAATCTTAGGCCATGAGATTAATATTGAAGTTATTATCGTCAATCAAAAGTGCCATATCATATTCTTACATCGATTTCAACAAAGAAGGATTATTTGGCACTAATCAGTTGAGGGAGGAATTTCTAAGTCTAAATTAACCCTCTATATATATTATCACTTTATCCCTAACTAGACTATTGATTTTTTCTTTAGGAAGTTGATAGTGATGGGGGGGTGATTCAAACAATAACTATAGGAAGGGAAAATGGAAATACACGCATACACATACATTAAACTTAATGTAGATACCTTGAAACACCATTATCATTTTTCCTCAACATGTACCCTAAACAGGATGTTGATGCAATCTCCTCATAAGAGCAAAAAACTAGTTGGGGGCACCTCTCTCGTCTATATATTGAATCCCCGAGATTTTGAAGCTTATGCAAGTAAGAGGTAAATATACAAAATCTCTCTAGTTGGAGTGGGTAATCCCCAAACTCAATGTCTATAATGACCAATGGAATTGTAAGCTCAGATATGATCATTCATGGGACAATGGTGGTATATGTATCTAGTTAGCCTCATGCAAGCAAGGAACCCAAATCATCAATCCATAAAGTTCAATGTGATTAACAAGGGAGTTAAAGAGTGTCATATATGATGAGTTGTCTTAAGAATAAAGTTGGAAGAACTACTTATTCGAAATAGGTAAGGAATCATATTCCTTACATAGTTGCATTTGAGAATCCAATCTAAAAATTGGTAGGAGGCCCTAAAAATTGAATGCACATACAAGTATAGGTTGTGGTGGTCTCAACTAATTCCCCTCAAAAGGATAATTATGTTTGGCTGCATTAAAAATCATAACATTGGTTTCATAACGATTAACCATTAACTAATGATGTCATAAAAATAAGTCAACGAGTTAAGCCATCACTAAAGAACCTTAGAGAGAAGAAAATTATGACCACATCATCTGAAAAAATAACCAAATAAATATTGCATGAATAAATTAGTACATGGTGTAAAATTCACCCATTATTATCATGTGTCATCCATCGTAGAAGCTAATTAGGCTCATTAATATACATCTTTAGTAAAATAGGGGAATCTGGGACACCTTTCTTAACCTCTATAGTATTTTGAAAAGAGTTAAAGAAGTCATTGTATATTTAAATCAACCAACAATAGCCTAAGTTTTATACCTTTATAGTAAAGAAATATGAAAGTAAACAATAGAAATCACACATAATACTCAAATATTTTCCCTGGAAACCCTTAATCAAGACAATCAACAAATGTTTATAGTTGCACATCTTACTCTCTTTTTATTTTCCTCACCATTTAAAACTCAATATATAAGATCCAACAACATCAAACACCTTAATTCATTAACTTGGATTAGATTCATTAATTGGAATTACATTAGAATGGTAAGAAAAATGCCAAATAGACCAGAAACAACCCAAAAAAAATTCTCAAGTCCTCCTACCCCAAGCCTTTATTGCAACCCTACCTTTTCCCCTATGGAACGTACATTACATGAGGCTACTTTTGCAAATAATACAACACATACCCAAAAAAATGGTTTCATAAGGCCTTGTAATGACATTACTACATGATTATGAGATATTAATGTCCTGTACTCCATTGATGAATTGAAGGCCTTCATGAATTCAATAAAACAATGATAGGTCTTAGTAGATTTATGTAAGGTGATAATGTGGTCAATTACATGGTGGTCCTACCTAAATCTCTTCCTCCCTCTAGGTCTAAAAATGTTCTTTACCAAGTTTGTATATTAACACAAATTAAAGACATTAGCATAAATTTTACAAGAGTATATCCAATCATAATAGTGTTACAATTATTCAAATTGAAAATATCTTCCTATTTTCCAATCAAACTAGCAGATCCATCTTAACTCTGGATCTACCAAACATCGAGAGAGATCAAATTTGTCAAGGTGCAAACCTATTTTTGAGTGGAAAACTTGAGGAATAGTTTGCACCTGGAGAGATTTGATTCCTCGTCACACTTCCAAGATCTGAAGTTAAGGAGGATCTATGTTGATTCTTAATAATATTATTAATATTTATATAAATTTCACATCTCCATATATAGACATATTATTGAATTTTAAAAAAGGCATAGGTATTAACCTTTAGAAATGAAAAAATGAGGATATTTTATGAGTGAGGGGAATGGGGGAGGAGAATGGTTTATGGTTTTCTTCACTATTTTGATCATGAAGCAAAATTCCTCTATGGTGGCTCCTCATCCTTGTCAGATTGTCGAGCCCCTCCTAGCATGTGAGTAATGTCTCGCAATATCATACACCCCTTCATCTCGTCATTCAGTTCTGCGCTTCAATTTGAGCCCACCTCTCTAGGAAAAGGTTTTTCTAGCTTCTTTGACAAGTGGACGACGGATTGGATGAACTCATGGATTACGAGCTCAGTCTTGCATGTGGTAAATTATTCTAATCATAGACTGGCTATCCCTTTCCTTACATTTTTTTGTCAGTACTACTGTTGTTGGACCTCCAAAATTTTCTAATTTTTCACAGCCCACAATAGACAATGATTTCCATGTTAGCACTTTGGGTTTCTTTGTTACTAGCTTTGTGCCCTTGTCCTCTTTAATACCTCCTCCTAGCTCCTTTTCCTCCACTCATGGGTTTGGAGCATTATCAATTATCTCTTCCCCTCCCTTTGAACTAATGCGCCCCCCTCCCCCCCCCAAAAAAAAAAAAAAAAAAAAAAAAAAAACTAGAATGCCTTGTATTGTTGCGCAAGAGGGGAAAGTGCATCCAAAAAGATAGTGAGGAAGTTTTTCTTACAATGGGAAAGGACATAGAGGTCGCCGGGGTGATGGATTTCGAGGGTAAAAAACCCTGGTTGACAGGTTTGTTGTAAAACCTTTTTCATGCGCATCTCTAAATCATTAGGTCTCCTTATCATGCAGTCCTCTCTTAGGCTATGTTCTTGTGTGCCCATACTCTGGTGAGGGGATGGTCAGGTTTCATGTTCTGGTCAAAGGCAAATTGTGTGTGCATCTCTTCTCTTAATTGGAGTTGGGGGCGAGATGACTTACTCCTTAAACCCTAGTCCATTGTCTTTGATCCAATCAAGGAGCCAATGGATGAGCTTATGGTTTGGGAAATATTTCATAGGCTTCCTTTCCACTTCTGGAGTTAGGATATATTTTTTCAGCTCTAGAAAATAAGATTGGCTCCTTTGTCAGCACAGAAGAAGGTTGGAAAGAAAAGGAGGATCATCAAGTGGCATGGTTACAAACCGATGTTAACCTTAGGAGTGGGTTAGTAGTTGAAGTGGAGTCCTCTATTGGAAAATTATGTTCAAGTGCCATCGGTTACATTATGTAGGGCACCTTCTAAAAAATTCCCTAGTCAGAGCCCCCCTTGGGCCAACTTGTGGTCCCTCCTGGGATCGAAAGGATACTTTTGTCAAAGACTCCCTTGGCATAGGTTCAAAGGTTATATATTCTAGCTTGGAAGCTCAGGTTCCTTCCCAAGTCATGCCTTCAACCATAGATTTTCTATTTGGCAAGTCTTTGTCCCCTCCCCCCTCTTCTAGTGGTTTTTATGTTTCTCTCTCCCCTGCCATTAGCCCTTCTTCCAGTGTTGGTCCATCCCTTGGGCCTCATAATGTGGCTCCCTCACCCACCAATGGTTCAATATCGATCTCTTTCGATCCCCCTAGTTCTTCCCCCCTCCCTAAGACCTTCCCCCTCTTCTTCCTCACCATGGTCTAAGGTGGAGAAAAAGAGTTATGCTTTGCATACTAGGAGGAATAACAAAGATAACCCTTATTCCTATGGAGGACTTGCTCTAGATATTCTCTTAGTTAATTAAATTGGAAAGAAATAAACTTGCATGAAGCGCAAGATAAATCTAAGTTAGAGATTAAGAAAGGCAAGAAATTGCCTATAGCTATGGCTCTTGGAGAAAACACAACCCTATCAAATGGGTCCCCATGATTCTTTTTCATTTCAACGCGAGAGGCATTGGGGGCACTTGTAAAAGATTGGACCTTAAGATAATGGTGGCATTCCATAAACCTAACATTATTATGATTCTGGAGATTATGCTTTGGCCAAAAATCCCAAAAGATTCTTGAATGATTGATAAAAAAATGGTCTTTTAGCCATGAAGATTCATATGGTTTTTCACGGGTGTTGATCACTAGGTGATGTCGGGATTGCACGACTCCCCCTTCTTCTCTTTTCCCTTCCTTAATTATGATTAAGATATCTTTTAATGATTATGTGTTTCCAATTTCCTTACTAAATGTATACGGCCCTTATGCTGATAGAGAATCATATTGGGAAGGGTTGGTTTCTGCAGGTGCCTTTGTAGATCAACACATCATTGTCAATGGAGATCTTAATTTTACTTTGGGTCTTCATGAAGTTTGGGGCCTAATCCTCATCTGGACCCTCTTCATTTATATTTTTTAGATTTTCTTATTAATAATCACCTTATGGATCTCAAGCTATTTAAGTTCTCTCCAACCCAGATGAATGGTCGCTCATGAGGAAGCAAAGTATCCAAGAAGTTAGACAGATTATTAACCTTCTAGTCTCCTATGTCCTTTGGGTTTTCCTTCAAATATATGGTGGTTACTAGTGGGTTTATGACCATCGACCAATTTTATTACAGATTTCCCCTTAGGACGGTCCAAAAATGATTGCTTTTTAGTTCATTTCTTCTTGGCTCAAAGAGGAGGAGTCTCGTTCCTTGGTGGCTAGCCATCGTCGACACGTAAGCTCTTCTGGATCTACATCCTATATGGAACAATTTGGTATCTGTCAAGAATGCCTCAAGGAAATGGTCCAAGGAGCATTATGATTAAAAAAAGGTGAGCTTAGCAGAAGTGGAAGAGCAAATTATTAAAGCCTACTTTCTCATGGATGTTAACTCGATATCATCTGAGCAATTAGACTTCCTAAAATTTCTTGGGGCAGAAAAGCACTCTCTTCTTCTATAGGAGGAAGAGCCTTGGAGGCTAAAAAGAAGGGCCATTAGGTTAACCTCAAGCAAAAACAATACAAGGTTCTTTCATCATTATGTTAACGGGAGAAAGCAAGTTATTTGGAGTGTCTCTTACTCCAATGGCTCCTCTCTTCACTCTTTTTCAGACGAAGTGGTGGAAGGGGTTAGATACTTCCAAGCTCTTTTCAAGGCCCCAAATGAATGTCATATCCAGGATATTTTGCATGTGGTGAACAAATTTTCCAATGTTATTACTCATCTGATGAATGATTACCTCCTAGAGGAAGTTTCAAAACAAGAAGTTTTGGTAGCTTTATCCTCTATGCAAAAGTCCAAGGGTCCTTAACCTGATGTTTTTCTAGTGGAATTTATTTGGGGTTCTACGAGCTAATTAAAGAAGACCTTCTAAATATTTTTAGTGAATCCCAATCATCAGGTAAGATGTTGGGTTCTTTTAATTTGAATTTCCTATGTCCTATTCCAAAGACTCGTGAAGTAGCTTCATTCGTTGATTATAGGCCCATTGCATGTTGCAATCTTATTTATAAATTGATTACAAAAATCATAACTAGGAGAATAAAGCCACTTCTTAACTCGTTATCTATGAGGAACGAGTCAATTTTCTTCATCAAAGAAATATGCATGATGATATGATTGTTTTTGAGAGGTGTTTCACTCTGTGAAAACTACAAATCTAAAAGTTGCAATTTTGAAATTGGATCTTTTGAAGGATTATGGCAGGGTGGATTGGATGTTCCTTCATATAGTTCTTGTTCAAATGGGTTTTTCTCTTCATATTGTCAATTGGATTAGGGGGTGTCTCCGTACTATTTCTTTTGATGTAACGACTAATGGAGCCCCTTCTCATTTTTTTGGAGCCTCGAGAGGACTTCATCAAGGTTGTCCATTATCACCTCTCCTTTTCTTTATTGTGGCAGATAGATTTAGCAAACTGATTGATGAGCATAGGTCTAGGGGCCTCCTTGGTGGAGTCTAAATTTCATATTCAATGGCAGTTTCTCATCTTTTATTTATTGAAAATTTGCTAGTCTGTATTGTGGGGGACAAACGAAACTTAATTTCCCTTAGAAGCTCTTTGGACATCTTTTGCAAGGCCACGAGGATGGAGATAAGTGGTCTCAGATCCTGTATCGTTTACAATGGAATTCCGACAGAGTCTATTGCTTAGGTGAGGGAACTCTTTCTTTTTCCTATGAAGGACTTAGATGATACCTTAAAATACTTAGGCTTCTACAAAAAGCCACACAACTATCACATTGTGAATTGGATGTTGATGATTAGAAAAGTATAGGCATGTATCCAGATTTGGTCCAATCAGTTTCTCTTGAGAGGAGGATGTTTGGTGCTAGCAAAGTCTGTACTAGAAAGCATTCCTATGTACTAGAATTCTATTGCTATGGTTCCAACAAGAGTCCTTAATTTGATCAAGGAGGTGAGCTTCTAGTTTCTATGGTCGGGTGCAAGTAATAAAAAAGGGTTCATGTTGGTAAAATGGGAAATATTTGTTGCTCTAAAGGATCTTAGGGGGTGGTGTCTAAAAGAGATTCATTTATTTGGCAAAGCTTTGGCCGAAAAAATATATGGAGGTTATTATGTGAATCTTTTCTCTAGTTTGAAGTCATGCAATCAAAATATTTTCTTGATATGTCCCTCACAGAATGGTTCAAAGTTCCCAATAAGTCTTATAAAGGTTCGGTAGCGTGGAAATCATTGGTTAGGGCTTTCCCTCTGGTTGCCAAGTGGACAACTTAGTGTATGGGGGATGGTCATCAAATCAGGATAGGTTGTGACCCTTGGTTGGTGTTCAGAATGAAAAAAGACTATTGCATCCTCTCTTAAACTTGAAAGATCAAACACCTTCATGTTAACATATGCCAAAGCTTAGCACCCTCAAGCTAGAGGTCAGGCCAGTTGGAAGTCTACTAGGGATCTGGGTCTGACGGGTGATATAATGAAAGAATGGGAAAGGTATATTGACCTTCTTGTCAAAAAGCATGTGTTTCTCAAAGATAATGCTCCATATATGCTTTCTTGGTCAAAAAATCCACATACTAGAGCTTTCATTGCAAAACTTGGGTACAATTCTTGGTTCAAAGACTATTTTTTTGAGCAAAAAAATCTAGTGGTGGAATTTCTTATGGGGAGTTAGTACCCCCTTGAAGGCTAAGCTCACTACTTGTTAAGTCCCAATTGTAAACTTATCACTTGGGATATTTTTAGTATGAGTGGTTGGTTCGGTCCAAATCGCTACCCCTTCTATAAAGAACAAGAAGAGTCTCGTGAACACCTTTTTTTGCGACGCAGTTACATGTCAAAAGTCTGTGAATTACTCCGGATAGACTTAAATCCAAAATGTCAGTGGATGGGGCCATCACTCGCAAATGCCTCCAGGGCTTGTTGGTTGGATAAATATTTTTTCTCTTATAAATGTTTTACTTTCTTATTAATTACATGTGCTTGTGTGGCTGAAACCTTAGTATTTTCCAAGATAAGTTCATTCCCCTAGACATTTGTGCAGCTAAGGTGGCTATCTTGGCTCACGCAAAGTGGTTGGATCCAAAACAACCCAAGGCTAGGAATCCAAATATGCCTAAAATAGATTTTGGTTTTGCATGAGGTTATTTTTAATAGGGCCAACTAGGCCAATCCTCCCCGCTATGGCATTGGGGTCATCTTGTGTTTTAGTTATACACACTACTTGTAATGCAGGTGTGTACTAGGTAGGGGGACTAACAACAAGGCAAAGTTCGCGGCCTTTTCGTTTATGTTGGAGCTTACTAGAAAAAAGGGGTTATCATGTATTTAGGTGATGGCCCGATGGGTGACTCCAAACTTCTCATTGATTGAGAAAACCATAAGGCCAATGTTAACATTCTAGGACTAATCACTCTTATTCCTAACATCCGGGCTATTGTTGGCTCTTTTGAGCACATATTTTTCTGTACCCAATATGGAAGCAGACGTAGATGGTCTGTCTAAAAGAGCTCTTACTCTCCTTGTTGGTTTTCATGAGTTTTTAGATGGAATGGAGATTGAGTCTATGGTGACCAATCTCTCCTTCTAGTTACTTTTAGTACATTTTTTGGTAATTACGTCAACAGGCATGTTTATTTTGGAATACATAGTCCAAACTTTTAATTTAATTATTAGGTGGATGGTAGGGATTTAACCTTCATGGAATATTCTAAAATATTCATAATAGTATCCTTATTAATTTTTTATTTAACATTTCATTTAAAAGACTATTACAATATCTCCCTAAAACTGAACTATATAGTGTCTCGGTGTTTAAATTTATTTATCATCTTTTATAGTTAAAGACTGGAAAATTGATATGAAGAAATGCCTCCACGTAAATTTGGCCAAGCATGTTATAAATTGTGTTGATATAAGAGGTTTTATTAAAACAATGAAGATTTAACTCTTAAATATAATATTTATCAAAGTTACAAATAGTTAAAATAAAGAAAAAATCATTTTTTCAATTGAGTTTATTTTGGATGGTTGGTAAGAATGATTGGGATCTTGTCCGCCTAAGTTCAATTCTTGCAAATGACATTATGAGCTTTGATGTAATGACTTCGAGCTTTGTTGTTAAAGATAAATAATCCCTAAAAAATGAGAACATGTATATTCCTCATAAGAAATATAAAGTTATTATTCACCTAAAAAAGGAAAAAAGAAAAAACATTTTACTTCAAAGTTGGACTTTTTAATGATTGTCTACTTTCACACACACACACACACAGGCAATCCAAGTTTATCGAAATCTGCCAATACAATTTCAAGCAAAATTGTGATATTTGTTTAAAATACATTTTTGAATGCATAAACGGATTCAACGCCTTGAAAAAACACTAGGGCACTCAAATTCTGCAAATTAAATAACTTAAACTCGAGTTTTTAAAAAAAATTGTCGGCTTTTGGTAAATAATAACTAGAAAAAGTGCCCTAAAAAAGGTCATTTCATATACTAGTTAGACTATGCACACGCGCGCGTGTGTGTGTGTGTGTGTGTACTATTGTAGTGTATCTGTTAAATGTTTGAGATGGTTTTCCAACATATTTTCCAATCTAATTTGCCTAGAATCTGACACAGATTTCTTGGAATCACAAGTTTGAGTTGTAAACTCTACACGATCTTAGTGTCCTAGGGATTGTTCAAGGTGTTGAATCCATATATACAATCAAAAACAGTTTTAAACAACAAAAATTAAGATTTGGCGAAAAAAATTTGAAAGATTCACACCAAAAAATCCAAAACGTAGCATCTTAGGCTATATATATATATAATATATATATATATAGATATATATAATGTTTACTTGATTAAATTTTGAAATGTATTAAAATTATTAAATTTTAAACATATTAATTTAAAAATTTAATTCCTAATGGACCAGGCATAGAGGTTAATGAAATGCCAAGTGGGAGGGTGGTGGTATTGTCACCTCTTGATGTTTTAAACATGACACACAAGGCAGCTACCTGTTATCCACTATAATGATTGTGAATGTTGAGTGTGTGCAAGGAAGTTTCTTGTTAAGCGAGATCCCAATGTGGTCATTTCTAGTGTCTAGAGTGCGAGCGGAAAAGATTTTTCTAGGGAAAAGAGGCAAGTTAGTTTATAAGACGGAAGACCCTGAAAATTGGGTTTGCAATGTTGTTACGCTATCTTGAAGTAGTGGGAGCTTTGGAGGGAAGGTTCAGGTCCCCTAGATCTGACCCTCATCATCACATCTATGCTCCTGCATTTGCATTTCTATGATTGTCTAGAACCATTTCGTCAACCTCCCTCAAGGTAATTTCATGGGATCTATTGCTTTATTCCATTTGGACTTCTAGTTTGTTTTCTTGGGGAGGGGAATTGGTTGTTCTTGCATTCCTTATGGTGAGCTCAAGGGAGATCTTTCTCTTTTGTGGGTCATCTCATGGTGTTGGTCCTATCTCTTTTCGATTAATAGGTTGTGTAGGGGCTCACTTGGGATTTATTCTATCTATTTTAGTATTGTGGGTGGCAATCCTCTGACTTCCTCTTGTTTCAACTTTGTCAATGACACTATGCCAAATTACCACTTTCTTCCTTTAAGAAAAATGAATTATTGACAAGATGTGGCATGAAAATTTTCTAGCAATCTTCAATTTTTTTAAGATTTATAAATTGAATTCAACACTAAATCTATACGACACTAATTTGAGCAAAAATTCACTTTTCTTTCCTTTAACAAAAACTTTGACAACAAACGTACCATTCAATTTCTCATCAAAATGACGAAGTCATCCAAAAACTTTCAATGTTGGAATTTCTTTTACACCAACAATATCACCATGCTCTAAGACCAAGATGAAAATATGAGTGTCCTCAAACAAAAATTTGATCAAATAGAAAAAAAATTACATGAAATATGCATGTGATTACAATATCAATCTGTGGTAGCATTTTTTGGTTTTGATAAGTAGAATAAATTAGACAAAAATTGAAATATATTTACAAAATGTTAAGATAGGATGTAGAAAAAAAGAATATTGAATAAAAAATGTTAGGAAAATATTTTGACAAATATATCCATATCAAAGAAAATGTTAGGGTACATGCCCTAAAAAATAAAGGCAAAAATAAAATGTTAGGTTAGACAAAAAAGTAAAAGAAATAAACTCTCAAAGTGTTGCAAATCTAAATGTCACTACTTTGTTCTAAATTCAGTTTGAAAAATAATATTTGTGTGCAGTTTGTTTAGATGCCACACTAGGTTATTTTATCCAATTATATAGTGGCATCATAATTGGATTTGTTTTAAATTAACTCTCATGGGTAGAAAATAAATTGGCTCAACAGTTTAATCTAAGCCAATGGAGGGAATAAGGTATAGAGATAGATTGTTCATAAAAAAGAAAATATTGGGTTGCTAGTTTAAATGCACTCTGAAAGGATAAGTAAAAATGTTAGGAATAGAGGGTAGGTAGAAATGTGAAATTTTGAGATGTTGAAATGGTTATTTCATAAAGATCAAAACTTTAGGAAACATATTGATGACAGGAGTTCGAATAACCAAAGTTTTGACCTTATGTTATTTTATTCATATGCTATCACTCCATTTGTTAAATCACTCAGACCCATAGTCGTCGTGCCCGCTTATCGTATCGCAACCCCACCGTTCATTCTCCACTCACACGTTAAACTCCCTCCACCTCACCTCTCATCCCACACACTCCTCCACAATCATACGACGCACACTCCCTTTTGGCCCTCATTTGTTGCCCAAAGTTTATTGGCAGGGGGGAGGGGTTAAATGGGCAGTCTTTAATACCACCTACATAAACCACAAAAGTTACCTTTTAGTCTTTCAGGATTAGAAATCCCAAAACCACAAACCACTCTGTCTTACTCCCGAACATGGTATCCTTCATAGCCGTTTACTACCGCCCCACGTCACCTCCATGTCACATTTCACTTCACATCTCCCGTCCTATCATCTGCCCCCTATCCGTTGCAAATAGATTTCCACTCTTGGGCATTTATAACCAAATGTCCATTAATTAACCCATTGGATAATTAATGAATTTTCAAACGTTCAGCACCACCCTCCCACTCCATTTTTCTCTTTATCAACACTATGCCATGCATTTCAAAGGTTACACAGTTAACTTCTGTGACCAAGACTATTCTTCAAGCCCGCCTGTTCATACAACTTAGCCACTTGTCATGTTCACAAGCACATCTTCTAGGTCCACTTGTTAGTTGCCTGTCTCCACTCTGGTAACTCCTTTTACCATTTTGTCATTTACAATCCACGATTTCGTTTAACAAAATGCCTCCCAAGGGAAAAACAATTGCAGAAGTTTCAAATCCTCTAATTCACCCACAGGTTGATTTCCACCATACTCCATTAGTTGACAAGGATTTCAAAATCATTAAGACTTCTTCTCAATTTGATTTATTTGAAATTTATTGCTGGTGGGAAGGGTGGCTAGTTGACCAAAGTGATGAAATTGAGCTCTGGGAATCCCAATTACCCCACTATATTTTTCCACAAATACACAGAGCTCCAGAGTTTGTGAGAAAATGACATGAATCCTATTATACTATCCAGAGAGAAATTATCTCACCTACTAGAGAAATCCTTTGTCCCAATGATGTTGATTCAATTGAGAAAATGTTGCAGGCCCCTGCCACTATACCAACTCATCCTTTTTCTCATGAAAACCTGATAGAATCTTATAACAAACTGGACTTTGCCAAGAGATCCCATACCCTGGAAATGTTTTTAGCAATTGGTAGCCCTCTACCAAAGAGAAATCCCCCTTATGATTCATCCATGTTTCCTTATAGAACCGAGCATATTACTACTATCTTGTCCTATTTTCTTGGTTATCACTCTGATCAATTTGTCAATGAAGCCATCCTTGTTTTCTTATCCATGTTTTCTTCTGATTCTAAGCCTACTGTTATTTATGATTTCATTCATTTCATAGCTGAAACCATACATGAGCAGTTTGTCAAAGTTAACACTGAAGAAGTATTCAAGTATGCTTCAGTACTTGTGTATCTTTTTATATATTTTCAGGGAGACAAATTCCCATTTCCTTTGTAGAAACTTGATGAAGAAGGACAACAAAAGTCAGTGATTTTCTAGACTTCAATGGAGATGAAGGAGAAATAAGAATTCCCATACAAGCAGTTCATAGAACTGTTTATTCATCCAACCGTTGGCCTTATGAGAAGCACTCCATTACCAAGCATCAGTGAGGAGATTGTCAAAGAACTTCAGTTCATAGATCAAGCTGCAACAGGAGATTGGTATTACTACCAAAACTACATAGGAATCAGGGTTTCTGGTTGTGATCTTCCACCCTACAAACTTCCAAAGTACCTCCCTGTTAGAATCTTTTCACCGTAGTACTTGAGGCAAAGCTTGAATGCAAATGAAGTACATTTTGTAGCTGTCAAAAAGAAATCACAATTTAAGCTTAAAGCTCAAGTTGGTCCCTTTATTGTAATACTAGGGAAGCATAGGAAGAAGCTGATAAGTTGTTAAAAGAAATGAAATTTGCTCTCAGTTTCTATTGGTCATATGACCCATTGGGAGTCATCTCCAAACTCAGGGTGGAAAATAAGTTCACACCATATCATCATACAGCTAGGCCTGAAATAGAATAGTTCAAGAATTAGTTGGAATGGACAGATAATACCCTCCAAGAGGCTGAGGAGTAGGCAATCTCTACATCAAATATGCAAACTACGATTGCACAGGAAAATAATACCAAGAGAGAGAGGGAAGAACAATCTTCACCTGCAATGGAGGAAACAATCCAAGGCCTCAAAGTCTTTCACAGGAAAAGGAAACAAAGGGTCTCTATGAATATTGATTCACAGTCTGGTGAACATTCTATGCAATCTCCAATTCAATCTACCACTTCTCATGAACAGCAGATAGTCCAAATTGTTGGAGGCATTCAAGAGAACAAAGAGGAAGGCATCTTCCATGTATTTAGTGAAATAAAAAGAAAGAATGAAGAATTGAAGTTGAATACTTACACCCAGTTCTAGAAGCATTCTTCCAGCTCTCAAGCCAGGCTTCTTTCAGTCTTTGACTCTGAGAAGGGGAAGATGCAAATGGCGTTCTTGTAGGCCCAAGTTCCTTAGCCCAGGACTGCAGCACAATACTAGAAACACACTTCTTTTGATTTTAATGTCAAGGATGTGCATCCAATTGATCAAATTGAGATGCACAAACAAACTGGATAGATGATTGCTTCAACCTTGACAAACACTGCTATGAGTTTGCCAAAAATGCAGGTTACATTGGCCAACATTCAGTCACAATTAAAGTTGGAGAAGGTCTGCTCGTTAGCAAAGGATACCAAGATTCAATCCTTGGAAAAACTAATGCTAAGAATGGGATATGATCCCTCAAACATAAATGTTGCAAAGAAGCTCATTAAGAAAAATAACATTGAGGTTGTAGTATTAAAGAAACAACTGAAACTACCAGCATTTGAGGATCCTATGGCCAAATAAATCGAGGAGATAGAGACTTAAAAGTCAAATATGATGAAGCTCATCATAGAACATAATTTAAAAATAAAACCAATTGAGGAGCAGATGGAGAAATTGGTTAAGGAGAAGGAGGAAGCTATCAAGAAAATTCAAACTTCAATGGATGTAGTCTCTCTTGCTGCAGTTCCCGTCGCCAGAGTTTCTACCACAGCCACTACATCAACAATAAGTATAGCAGAAGGAGTTCAATAGCTTATTGAAGTTGTTCAAAACTTGTCTATCTAGACATGAGAAATCAATAAACTAAAGGATGAACTCAAAGAATTATAGCTTATGAATTCTATATCAGACAGTTCGCATACAACTGAAACAAACAGACTCAAAGACTAAGTGGAAATATTGTAGAGAGAACTCATATATTCCTTCATAGGAAACAAATAGGGTTTAACAAAAGAAATTTTGTGGGAAGAAATCACAGAAGAAATCAAGGAGATTTGGCCTTCCATTAAGATAATATTCTTTTTTTGCTAATGCAAGAGTCGGACCTTTCAATTCATTAATCAAAATAAAGTACATAAAATACATCAAAACTCTCAAGGAAAGTAACTGGGGAGAAGCCTCCACAAAATTGATCCCTACACCCTATCTTCAAGCTTTATATTTCTCAAAATAAAAAAACACCATGACTCGAATCTGGAAAGAACCTATGGTTGTGTTGAAGCCCCAAAAATCGGGTCTACAACAAGTGGGATACCCGCCCGGTCCGGACCTTGGTTGGCAACTCCTTATCCGTTTGGTATAGCGGGTCCGACTGGGGATATGGGGCCAGTTTCCCAATTTATGAGTGTGTGTGTGTAGAATTTGATGTTCCTGATCTAACAGTTCCTAATTAAGATATTCTAATTCTAACTTTAATCTAATGCTATGCTATTGTATTCTAATAAGAAGCAACATCTAAGTCTATACTAACTCGGGGTGTAATTATTCTATTATGCGATCTAAAAATATTTCAGATAACAACTGGTAATAAAGATCATTCAGCTATTATGAGAAAAGAAATCAATAAGGATGAACCACTTCGTATAAGAAGTTAGACGAAACAGTTGTTAAAAACATATCACATAATGAGCTATCCATACCTTAAGCATAAATAAATAACTATCACCGTACAAAAGTGCCAAATGATAACTCAGGCATTCATGCAGTAATATATAAACAACTAAAAATTGTATATCACTTTAACACATAATCAGAAATGGTTAAGAGATAAAAGTACCATTTATAACTAGTCCTACTCATGAGCTTCAAGCAACAATGATTTATCTCCTCTTGATCTAACATCCACTAAGAGTACAGAAGTGCAACATCAGTAGCAGATATTAAATACAAACATCAACAAATCCTATTCCATTCATTAATAAAAACCTCCTCGGAGGGTGCAAAAGTGCATGTTCTGAGGACAAGTTTTTGA
Source organism: Pinus taeda (assembly GCA_000404065.3). Classification (NCBI taxonomy): domain Eukaryota; kingdom Viridiplantae; phylum Streptophyta; class Pinopsida; order Pinales; family Pinaceae; genus Pinus; species Pinus taeda. Next base: position 69,950 of record APFE030287454.1, on the reverse strand, counting down.
TAAATTTCTGGACCCTTCTCTAAATGCATGAGAAGGGTTTAAATACTACTAACTAAAACTAAAAATAACTTATTTGCAAAAATTCAGGATACAGTTTAAATGACTGTCCTTTTTCTAGGCAAGAAAAAGATAAAATTATTTCTAAAATTAAATCTATCATCTAATTATTTCTGCATTTGCTCCTTAACGTCGCAAGCATTCAGTATTTGCTTGAGTAGAGTTGGCTGACTGTCTTTCGCTTTTAGTTGAGCTAAGAAAACATAATTGGCAAGAGCTGGCACCATCCTTTCAGCAAAATCGGTGATATACTTGAGAGTCATCCACTGACTATGTGGCTTTACCGTGTATGCCCAGTAATAATCCCAGCTCAACTTGGTTAACCCTTGGATTGCTTCTTCCTTTTCTTTAGTTTTATGTTTCTAGTTTGTTTTTATCATTGCTTTCTTGCAATTTTCGGGGCTTGCAAGTGGCTGAGCAATTAGAAGCTTTCCTTTTCGAGCAAGTTTTCTCAGCGATGCGTGATTAGCGCTAAGCACTAATCGCGCATCGGAAACTGCCTCTGTTTCTTTGATACGGGCTTCTCTGATGCGTTTTTTTCCTTTTGCGTCTCTTTCTCTTATCGGGTATAAAGCTCAAAATTTGTAAAAATAATGATTTCGTGAGCTCTTGACCCTGAGAATTAAACTGTCTGTTTCTGATATTAGCATCGTTCAGTACCCATTTAACCATGGCTATATATGAGAGATCTGTAATGGATGGCTTAGCTGAATTCTATGAACCTGCGACTCTGTTGCATGCAGTGTCTGTGTATAAGGGCGCCATTCTCTGTATTTGGACATTGGAGTCCTGCCCTTTCTTCCTCATAGTTTCCTGCATACCGCCTTGTATAACCTTTTGTTCTTCATTCCTGCAGTTCACAAATGAGGTGAAAGTAATGATAAAAATAATGACAAGAAAGCTTTAAATGCAAAGGATATGCAAAAACATGCCACCTTAAGTGAACTGGCTTTTCGATGAACACAAAACCATATTTTATTAACAACTGACATGTAACTCATTAATTATCATTAAAGCACGTAACTGGTTCTTGGTTTATGGAAAAAAAAAATTGAATAATGAGCCAGGAAAACCTGCGATGGAATGTTTCTGCGATTTGCATCGTAGTATCGCATATCGCTAAATCGCATTATCATTAGAGCAAGATTGCCACATCGCAAGATCGCTTAATCACAGATCGCAATATCGTCGTGCTGTTTTTGTTGATGTGCTTTATGCGAATTGCGATATGCGATATCGCATATCGGCGATTTTAAGGTTTTTCTCAACGTGAGTGCTCATTAATGCATGCAATGCGATGGAGTTTCGCGTTGCAATCTCGCAGTTTTTATCATTTTGGCTCATAAGAAGGTGCCCTATATTTCTTTGCGCGATGCGATATCTCTTTAAGGAGTAACTTTACTTTCTTTATCATGAAACTTAAGTTTTTTAGATTTTTCAAAAGTATTTTCCTAAGTCCATGATGGTAAGATTTATCCAAAAGGAAATATAAGCGCTAATTGATTTTTTAAAAATTTTTGACTAAGGGTCCCCACTTATTTAGTGTTATTACTAATACTAAATAAGGAGGGGGTTGTTGGTGGCCACAACAATTGGCGATTCACTTGGAAGAACCAGTTATCTCTGTCTTTCTATTGAATTTTCTAAACTTCCAAAACAGAAATTTTTTTAGAAAGTTAAACTTTATTATGGAAAGATAAAGTACATTATGCTCTATTCTGTCAATGACATTTTGTTTCAACTATTTTCAGCTTTGATTATTTGCTCCCTCGGGCTAGTCCTTGTATTTACATCAGTCATTACTTGGTCTGTAAAGATAAAACAAAGTCTTCTCTGTAAACTAGTTTTAAATATGCTCATTTGTCGTAGGTAGAGCCTCTGCTGCCAGCAGGCGTTTATAGCCTCGACAGGGTTACCTGTTACCCATCAATGATCCTGTATCCTACTTAAAGCAACCTACAACTCTCAAAGAAGAATCCACATCCACACTTATTGCTTTGATTTTCTTTTTACTCTTAAAGAACAATGTCTTAGTTTGATAGCCAATTTATGACACAGTCATTCACTTGATTTATAACTTTGCTGAGCAAGCTGGCTCGTGATGAGACCCCTTGTCTTTTGATTGCAACAATCTTGAGTCATTGCCCTGTTGTGGTAAACAGTATTTGGCAAAGTCAGCAAGTTATAATATATGTGATTATGACAAGCCAGCTCGTGATGAGACCTCTTATTCTTCAAGATAAAGTGTATCATTGGGTTGTTCCTCTGAAATTTGTGATTTCCTTAGCAGGGAGGAAGTCATTGTTTCCTTAAGATAGCTCTGGACGACAATAGTAGAGTTTTTGGAAATAGTTGTTCTACAGAGAATCTTTATTTTGTTATTGATACCTTCCATTGCACTGATATAAAAAAATTTCTCCACTAAAGGTTGTTTTCATCAAAATTTATGAAGTTGAAGCTAGTATCATATCTAGGCTAGAGCCTTTAACTGTATCTTTCAATAATAAACATCAATTTTCCAAAATATTTGCTATTTATACAAGCAAAAAACCAAAATCTAAAAGAGAATTGGTATCTTATTCATAAACGCCTAATGTAACCATTCACAACTGGTTTTATTATGAAAATAAAAACAATTACTCTACAAAATAGAAGAATAATCTTCTATGGAAAATATTTCTTGAGAATTTGTCCGTTAACAAGCAAAGAGTCTCTTTTACCTACTAAATCTTGTAACATAAACGTTGATGGACCTATGAATTCTACAATTTGAAAAGGACCAAGCCACATTCTTTGAAATTTTGTATGTTTCCCTTTCTCTTCATGAGCCTTGTCCCATTTTAAAACTAAATCTCCTATCTGAAAATCTTTTCTGGTCATTTTGTTTGAATCAAAAGAGGATTTTACTAGTGCTTGATGATGAGCATGGGTTTTCTTAGCCTGTTCTCGTTGTTCTTTAATTTGATTATTTCCATTTGTCTTAGTTGTAAGGAGGAAGTTGGTACTTCATCAATGTATTGAACTAGAGACAAAGAGGAGATTGCTAAATGAGTCGGAAGAACCACTTCTTTCCCATAAACTAAATTAAAGGGAGAAGTGCTGATAGAAGCTTTTTGCATTATTCGGTCTGCCCATAAAGCATATATTAAAGAATTATGCCGATTTTTATGATTTTGGTCAACTGTTCTTTTGATAATCTTGATTAGGTTTTTATTTGTAGACTCAGCTAATCCATTGCCTTGTGGGTAATAATTGGCCGAATATTTAAGTTTGAATCCTCTTTTAAGTGAAAATTCAGTCATTGCATTTCCAGAAAAGTATGATGCATTATCAAACATTAAAGCGGAAGGCAATCCAAACCTAGTGATTATAAATTGATCTATGAACTCAATGATCTTTTCAGCATTATCCGTCTTAAGTGGAACTGCTTCTACCCACTTAGTAAAATAATCTGTTGTTGTAAGGATATATTTATGCTGCTTAGAAGAGTGAGGAATGATCTCACCTATTATGTCCAATCCCCACTGACTGAAAGGTTGCTCAATGTTAACTGGTTGTAGTGGCAAGGATGGCTTCTTTTGTCTCACAGCAGTAGTTTGGCAGACTTGACATTTCCTCGCGTAACGGTGCGAGTCTTTGAATAACGTGGGCCAATAATACCCTGTGCGCAAGATTTTATGTGCAGTAGCATCTCCAGCATAGTGTCTGCCTGCTGGCCCATCGTGGAGTTCCTGCAAAACTTTTTCAGCTTCAAATTTCTCAAGACATCTAAGGAGAATAGAATCATAATTTATTCTAAAAAGAATATCATTTATGAGCTGATATTGTTTGGCTTTCAACCTTAGCGCTCTTTTCTTAGTATGACGAGGTGTGAAGGAGCATACCGTTCTTAAGATAATAAATGATATCATCGTATAATGACTCTCATCGTTTAGGCTTACCTCGCACACTGTACCTCTACAGATGGAATTTCAGAAATTTGCGACGCTCCAGCCAGTATTTTGCAAAAGCCTTTACCTTTTACAAGGTTTGCTGGTTTGATTTCTATGTCATGTTCTTGTAAGGGAGTAACCCAATTGGCCATTTTCTCACCCGCATCCTTCTGTACTAGAAGATTCCTTACCGCTAGAAATGGTACTATGATTTTTGTATGGGTTTTGAGTAGAAAAGGTCTGAAGTATTTGATTGCTTTGAAAACGGAAAAGGCCTGTTTCTCCACATCTGAATAATTCAATTCAGCACCTTGTAAATTTGAACTAAAAAAGGCAATTGGGGCTTTCGCCTTTTCTTGATTTTCCTAAGTGAGTATCGTAGCATATGACTTATCTAAGGCAAATGTATATAAAATAAAAGGCTCTGAAAAATTTGGAGTTGCTAAAGATGGAGCATTAATAATAGCCTGTTTGATCAGGTTAAACGCTTCATGTTCATCTTGGCCCCATTTAAAAATAGAGTTCTTTTTTATCATAGTTTGTAAAGGAGATACTATTCGTGAAAAATTTGGAACAAATCTCTTTACAAAATTGATTTGACCAAGGAAGGATTGCATGGCTCTTTTGTTATGAGGTAGGGATATTTCAGAAATTTCTTTAATTCTGTCAGAGTTGACGTGAGTACTAGATTTTGACACTATGAATCCTAGAAGTTTCCCTTCACTTAATGCGAAAAAATATTTCTTTGGGTTAAGTGAAATTCTGTACCTTAAACATCATTGGAAGATTTGCTTTAAGTCTTTGAGATGGTCGCCTCGTTTCTTGGAGTACACGGTTATATCATCCAAATAAATTACTACAAATTTATTGACTAAACCTTTAAATGCAATGTCTATGGCTCTCTGGAATGTGGCACCAGCATTAATCAAACCAAATGGAATCTTGTGATATGCATATGTGCCCCATTTAGTTCTGAATGTGGTCTTCAATTGACCATCAAGATTTACCAGCACTTGATTTTATCCTGAAAATCCATCCAAGAAAGACATTAATTCTGAGCCTGCCACTGCCTGCAATATCTGCTCCATAGGTGGTAAGGGAAAGTTGTCCTTTTGACAGGCCTTGTTGAGATTGCGAAAGTCAATACAAATCCTAATATCTCCGTTTTTCTTTCTAACACGTACCATATTGGAGACCCATTTAGAATGTCTGACGGGAAAAATTATCTTGGCTTTCAACAACTTATTGAGTTTGGTTTTTATCTGATTTTCTAAGTTGGGATGAACCTTTCTCAATTTTTGTTGGACAGGTTTTTTGTTATTGATCATCGGAATAATATGTTGGATGATAGAGGTGTCGTATGTTTTAAGTTCATCATAATTCCAAGCAAAAACGTTTTTGTATTGTCTCAAAAGACGAATATATGCTAGCTTTTCTTTGGGGGCTAGGCCAAGGCCTAGATTTATGTTTTGGGGTTTGGCATCGGTTCCTAGGTTTACCAATTCGTAATTCAAGGTCGAACTTTGGAGCTTCGAATTGATAGACCTTTTAAACCGATCTTTCAAGTCGTACAGGTCTTCTAACTTGACCACTGATTTAGGTATAGCATTGTGAGTGCTATCTTGCTGTAATTGCCGATCATGTTGATCTTTGTCGATTATTTGGTTGGAATAGGATCCTTCAGAAGTAAGGAAATTTACGATATCAGGATCGTCATTAAATATTCTCCAATTTGTGATGTTTTCAGGAATAGAAGGTCTAAAGATTAATTCTATTGAAAATCTATCTGGACTAAAATCTTCTGAAGGAATGAGCTTAGAAGCTACGTTAGCTAAAAGGTCAGCGCTT
>APFE030287454.1:0-61415 GCA_000404065.3 Pinus taeda | reverse complement strand
CTTGAAGTTCATAAAAACATACTATTCACAGAATGGCATACACAGGTAATGAAAGCAGAAAGGGCAGCTTCAAGGAGCACATTGACTTCTAACAATCTGATTGATCTGGTTAATGATACGCTTTACCTATCAAACATTGTTACCCAGTGTACACCTGGAAAGATAATTACAGCTCATACATTAGAACAATTATCTTACCCAGAGTTAGAGAAAACAGGAAAGCTAATCGCCGGGGTTAACAGCCTAAATATAGAAACATATTGGCACTTCCTCATTAAACCTTATGAACAACGAGCCGCCATTAAATGTTTAACCGATGCTGTTCAGTACATGATCCCTGAAATCCAAGATGCCACATTTGCCGCCCAGCTCAGCTCACGAACAAACAAACCGCCAGAGATTCAGCCGATGCTCGACATTCATCACCTAAGATCTAAAGATAAGCAGCCGACAGAATGAGTCACCATCCAGCTCCTTAATCTGCCAGAGAAAATAGCAACGAAGAAGTAATTGATATCAGAATAATTAGCATTTTTGTTTCATAGATATTTTAGATTAGTTTAGTATTTATAGACCCTTTCATGCATTTAGAAAGGTTCGTAAAATTTTGTATAAGACTTAACAGACTGAAGTTTGCACTATTGTGCTTCAGCCTCTATTCTTTTATGAAACTCGACCAGCTGCTTTTGTTTAAATGAAGAAAGTTTCTTAATTCAATTGTGCACTACTGTCGTCGATTTGAGGAATATTGATGCATCTAAGTGAAAGCCATATGTAGCGATTTATATCGGGAGTGACTTGCTATTCAACTTGTATTTTTATCTTTTGTTTAGATTCATTCTGAATATATTATCTCGCTGTATATTTATTCTTGCTACTGTTAATTGTATGCATGCATAGTGACAGGAAATCTTACTCATGCTACTATTGGATGTTTAAATAATATGCCTTACTATTCATCATGTATGCATTAATAGTATGAATGTTTAAAGTTTTAGTAGCATTATTTTGATCGCCGTGCTTAACTACTTAGGTGCAGCCATTTGAAATGATTTAATATCTATGTCCATATAAATGCAGTCATCTATATAATTGTATTGTTTGGATATAGAACATCAAAAGCTACGCTTTAGATGTTCCAATAGATTCCCGGGATAGTTTTATTGCATTTCTGTCAATAGTTTTAGATATTCATTCATCATTTACCGTTATCAGCAAAAGTGTTCATTCATCCCATTCATCTATTGCTGGGAAACTGGTCCCATTATCCCCAGTCGGAGCCACTACACCAAACAGAAAAGGAGCTGCACTAAGGTCCAGACCGGGTGGTTTCCCCCAATGTTGGTGCAACGATTTTCGAGGCATCAACACAATGATGAATAGTCTATTGCCATGTTTTTTGAGAATGATGTTGATAATCAAGGTATAAAGAAAGAAGAACCAACAGATGTAAATGAAGTTTGTTCTCATGTGTTTGCTCATCAAAAAGAGGTGAATTTACATGTTTTCCATGATCCTTTGGCCATTTTATTGCAGTCATCAGTTAATGTGGAGTTTGTTTGTTCATATGCTCGGGTTTTGGATTCAATTTTCATTTTAAGTTGCCATCCTTTACATTTATATGTCTGCATACGGAAGGTGTGAGAAGAATCTCAGTGAGTGGCCATCTCCTTGCCTTATTGCACTAAAAATTTCATATCTCCTCATTGGGCGAAATTTCAGTAGGATAGTGTAGATAGAGATGTGCAATAAGATTGTCAAGGAAAGCATGAGTTTCAAAATTTATTTTAGCTTTTTGTTTTCAGTGTGCAGTAATTGCAGGTCATTTTGTAGTTTTCTTTCAGTTGCAAATCAGGTTGTTGGACAAATAAGTGTACAAGCTTAGATTTTGGTTGGAATAAGCTCAATGGATTAGGCATTAGGTTTACGTGTTCTTTACTTCCTCTTAGGGAGACAATATCCCCAATGGAGCCAGTTGTAAGCATCAAGTTTTCACCTTCAGTTTAAGGTAATGTTATCAGTCCATTTTTGCAAGGTCATGATTATGTAAACTGGGTATTGTATTTTTGTAAAGTTTGCCAGATAAGCCTAGGAATAATTATCATTAAAAAAAATATCCTAACCCTAATCTTATGCTAAATTTATCACAGTACTTTGACCTATAGTGAAATTTCAACTGGTGCTATGAAATATTTTCATAGTGTGTATCGAAAAATTTTAAAACTTGATTTTCAACCCACTAATGCCATTCTTTTGAGCGGCCAAGTGTTTATTCATAAAATATTATCCCTCCTTATCCTTGATTTGATAGTTTCCAACTTTTTCATGCCTAATAGATTCGTTCTAAGACAAACCATAATCTGCCATGTTTTCCCTAAAACAGAGTTTTCCAGCGAACCCAGATTGTAGTTTTAGTGTGAAGGAAGCTTGTTGAGTGTCTTACAACCTTTGGCTAGAGTGTTTCAAAGTTAGTGAAAGTATATTCAAGTCCATGAGCTTTGCAATATGGGTCGGTTTGGTCATGTAAAAATATTTTATCCCGCTGGGATGTATTTTGAAGTGCATCTAGAGATGTTGACTCTATTTCGAAATGCGGGATGAGAACTACTATTTCAATGCTTCAATGGGTAAGCCTAAGTTGTTTCCATAATTTCATCCACTCCTTTGATGGCATCATAGAATGGGTTAGAAATTTGGAGTTCCTAGTCACTGAAAAGTCAATTGCAGAAGTAATAGGTTTACCAACACTTAGTTTTTCCTGTTTTAGTCGCTATGTTCAAATAGAGATTCCAAGCATGTGGTAATGATTTTTTTTTAAAAAGGATTTTTTTGTTGTGAACAAGATGGATTACAAAATCCTCTTTCATATTTTACTTATACATCATGGTTTAGAAAATACAGAGCAATGTTTGAGGCTTGTTTTTACATTTTTGTAATTATGTTTTCTTTTCTTGTTTTAGTCATTGTTTTCAAAATCTGTTTTTGAACAGATGGAGATGAATTTTAGAAAACCATAAGAGTTTTTAAGAAATAGTGGATCAATTGAGAAAAAACGTCTATCCATTTTCTAATAGGTTTTATGGTTTGGGAGATCTGAATGCATATTTGAAACCTATTTTTCATAAATTTGAGAGGATTTTTTTGAAATTATGTTTCCTATAAAAATGCCAAGTCAACTGTTGAAGGCCACCTTATCAAATTTGACTTGGGATCAAACTAAATATGTGTGAAGAGGTTTTGCATATCCAATTATTTTAGATCTTGAGGATTATTGTTCGACAAATTGTGGATCTGAAACTTTATGTAATTTTCCTATATATTACATGAAAAATATGGAGAAAGAGTTGGTTTTTTGAGAATAAATAGTCATTGTCTGTGTGTTTTGACTACTTTATTCATTTCAATTTGCCAATACCAGTAGATTCTAACTAGTGATATAAATATCCATGCGATAGTAGGTTTTAGTATGTATTCTCTATGTGTTTTTACAAGTTCTTCTTTATAATCTCATGAAGGTATGTCTTCTGAGTAGTTGAAAAATATTAATTGATTTAGAATTCATTTCTATTGTGATTATCTTAGTTGAGATTTTCAAGTGTTCTCATCTTGATCCTGTAAAGCTATTATAGGATTCATTTTGTATGCCTTATTGTATTGGATTGTTCACCTACTTTCTCCATCCATCTGCATTAGTGACAAAGGTCTAAGATCTGTTATCCACCTTGCCTTTATCAATCTTGATCAAACAGACAATTATCTTGGTAAATTAATCTAAACCCTAGCTATTTTACTCCATCATCCAATGAATTATTTACTTCAAGCCCAACCAAACCCTACATCACACAACATATCTAAATATATAGGCATTGTATTAAGTACAGTCAGTTGTTGATTTCAGTAATTAGACTGTTAGAGAAAGAGCCCTCTCTAGATTGAAGTGGTTAGCTTTCAATATATAAGTTGGAGTGAAAAGTTTACCTTGGAAACTTCTCTCCCAAGAGGAAATTTCTAAGTGATAACAAGTTCCGTAAAAAAATCTTTGAATTTATCAATTCATTTTAATATAAAAATATAATTGAAATTTTAAATATATATATTTTCAATGAAGTTCTTTTATTTCAAATAATTTCATACTCATGCATATCATTTCACCCAAATAAACTAAAAACTCTATGCAAATAGTTCATGTATAATAATAAGCAATGACATGCAACCAGGTGGCTCTCGTTTATTAAAAAATTAGATGACGATTGGATTATTATTATTTTCTATATCATTATGAGTCTTCTTATTATTTAATAATCATTTATTATATGTGTTTGTGTATAATGTATTGCATTAACAGGTATTATGACTATAATATTTAGGATAATTATATTATTTCTATATTTTAAAGTTATTATTATTGTTTTTTTGTTGTATATATTATTTTTTTGATATATCTATAATGATAAGCATTAATATTGTCTGAATATTTCAAATATGAACTATGTAGAAGTTTCCCCTGTCCTACATTGCAAGTGGACACTCCACCCATCATAAAGGACTAGAAAGCTATATATATATATATATATATCTTGTATTTGACTTATTTATTTTATATTTTCATTTATTATATACAAATATAATTCTTGTTTTTTGACTTATTTATTTTATATTTTCATTTATTTGTTTATTATATTCATGTTTGTTAAAGTATTATTGATGAAAATTATTTGACCTTTAAACTATTATTTTTTCATATTATTCTTAGTCTTCTTATTATTTAATATTTATTTATTATTTTTCCTTCTTAATCTTATTAACATTTAAAATCTTTTTAATTCTTTTTTACTCCCTTCATTAATTATTGTGAACATTTTAATTGGGTTTTTCTTGTTTTCAATTTATTCATATTTCACATTTTAATGTTCAATTAACCTAACATTCCTTCTCCATCTCTAACCCCACATCTCTCGTGTATTTATCTCTCAATGTTTGATTAGATTTTGTATATATGTCTTGAGGATGAGCCACACTTACTAGCTCAAAACGTCCTAATTTTTATATTACTCTTGTTCTTCTATTCTTGTTGAGCATGCTGAGAAAACCAAGCACCATATTTGCATTGAAGACTTTGGGATCCTAGCTTAGATATATCACTATCATCACAGGAAATTCAGAGAAGCCATTGAGATTGAAAAACATGTTGGCAACTCAAAAACAGATAATGTTTGGAAAATTAGCAGGAACTAGATTCCTGTCCTCTTTTCCGAATCTGCTTCCGTGAATCTTATCCCCGCCCCTTTCCTATTTTGCTTTTGGGATGAATATTTTCCTCTTTTTAAAAAAAACATGTATCATTATAGTTAGCGTTATTACTATCATGATTAATTCTATTTTTATTTATCATAATATATTAATATTTATATATTGTATAATATATCAGTATATATTAATGTATATAATGTGTAGTATTGAATATATTTATATATATTATGATTATAATATTTAAGTTATTATATTATTTAAATATTTAAAGTTGTTGTTGTTGTTGTTGTTGTTGTTATTATTATTATTTATTATTATTATTATTATTTATTATTATAGGTGGATACAATATTTACATATGATTACATAATTCACCTAGCAAGGACTTAAACCTAGAACCTCGGAGGACCAAATTCCTCGCTCACATGGCCATCGCTAATCAGGATGCCTCACCTAGTCTTTTTTATATTTTTCTTAATATCAATAATAACAATGCATTAATATGAATAATATATATATTAATTTTGGTAGATATACGTGAAGGTTGGTTTTGATCTAAAGAAAATATGAGGAGCGATAGGGTTTACAAATATTCTATAAACCTCATCGTCGTCGTTAGGTTTCAGCACGTATTTGAGGCTTTCGTCAACCATGCAAATGAAATATGGTTGGTTAGGTGTGAGTAATGTCATGGCCATGGAAGCGTTGGTCTACTTTTGAAAAGTTTTTGTCCTCTTCCAAGCCCATAGAACCCAAAAGGTGTATCAATCTGTCCTTATGCAGAATGGATGATGAATTTTCTGGAGAACGCAAAGGAATGTAAGACGAAAGTGATCAAAGACCCATATTATAGATCTCTTCCAAATATCCACATATTTTCTACTCGTATGGTGTCTCGCAATGCTAAGTCCTAAAAAGGTTAGTGGTTTTATGGAATTTTTTCACCTCACCTCAAAGGAACTGAATGTGGTTTGTCTTAAAAGGAAGATGTATGATGTACTCGAAAGTAGGTGCCTGGTCCATTTTCAACCCAGATCTTCGATCTGGTCTCTCCCTTTGTCTAATCAAAGTCATTTTCTACAGAAATCGAATCTGGATCTAGACGAGTCTTACCAAATCTTTGTGAAATATCTAAATGGGAAATCGCTCCTCTTTGGGGTTCAACCCTCTAAGCTGATCATAGATCTGAAAATAATATCCAGTATAATTTGGGTATATCAGCAGATCTACAAATTCGGATTCATGAAGGTAGATCGTTACAAGTTGTCATCTAGTTGAAAGACTACAATATAGATCATAATGTCGTGGACTTATTCTAAATGTGAGGTTGTGGGTGGAGCTCTAGGAATTAGTAACCCATCTGGATCAACATCGTTTTCCTGAAACCTCGTTCAGGTATGTTGTGAAAGGGAAAGCTATTACTCCAAATGGATAGTCCCCAAATTTTTCAATTCCAGGTCCCTATTTGGTTGAATAGATGGAAAATGCACCAGATCTATGAGTAAATTTTTCATAAGTGGTATTTTTACAACTCTTCAAACTAAACCTCTTATTTGTAGATTTAATGGTTTATGGCCCAAATCTAAAGATCTACATTATTGGGTTTTCACCAATTGGACCAATGAATGTGGTATTTACATTTGTTTGAAGGGGTTTTTTTGGTTCGATTCAATAATCAGGAGGATTTGGATTTTGTTTTAAACGAGGTATCATGGTTTTGGGGAAGGGCAAGTCCCTTCTTAACCCCACAATTTCCATATTTTGATGCTACAACAGTGGTGGTTATGAAGATGTTGATATGGGTGAGACTTCACAACCTCCCACTCCCTTTTTTACACCACCAAGTTTTGGAAGGTATTGGAAACACGTTGGGGAAATTTGTGAAGATGGATCAAGACAGAATGGGAAAAGGTATTTTTACTTTTGCTAGAATCTATGTTGAGATAGAACTTAGTAATGGACTTATAGATTGCATTCATTTGGTTCATAAATATTTTAAGTGGACCCAATTTTTAGGTTTCTAAAATACAGCTTTCATATGTCGGATTTGTCATTAGACAGGGCACTTGTAGAATACATGTCCCCAAGCAAAAAAAAAGGGCAAAGAAAAGATCACATAAGTCAAAGAGATGGCAATTTCTAGATTTTTTTTCTTTAGAATACCAAGACAAAGAAATAGACAAGAACCATCAACAAAACAGAAGAACATAATCAACATGGATCCTGAGTGAAGGAGGGTGAAAAGAAGCAGAATAATTTTGAAATTCATGTTGAGAAAACCAATGATTTAGAAGTGATCCAAACTCTAGGAAAACAACATGAGGAAATATGCAATACCCGAGGAGCTGTCAAAACAGAGCGAACCCACTCATCTAAGAGTTTGGACTCAGATATGTTGGAAAAATCAGAAGGAGAAGAAATGGCAATTGTATTTGTCAATTCAAATGATGGGGGTTAGCAAAAAGTTCAAATGAAAAGTAAAAAATAGAAGCACAGTTCATCTATGTAAATGTAATTCTGTTTTGTGTAATTTTTACACGTTATGAGTATAGGCATCTAAACTACTATACATGTGTTAAGCACATTCAAAATGTAATTTTATTTTTTAATAAAATTACAAGTTTTTTCTTCGAAAATACAAAGCAGTTATATATTATATATATATATATATATATATATATTATATAAGATATATATATATATATATATATATATATATATATATATATATATATATATATATATAATATATATATATATATATATATATGTAGATTGGATATGTTATTTTTATTATTATTTGACGATTACATTATTATTTTCTATATGGTTTTCAGTATTCTTATTATTTAATAATGATATATTTTATTTATATATTCGCATATATATTAATTTATACAATGTATTGTATTAATAAGTATTATCATTATGATATTTAGGGTTATTATATTATTTCTATATTTAAAGTTATTATTGCTTATTTTTGTTATTTTTATATTTTTATTAATATATCTATAATGATAATACATTTACCAGAACTCTGTAAATTCAATATTGCTCATAAAATTTACTAAATCACAAGACTTGAAACTACTCTACTGATCTGCGAAAGTTAATTCACCCTCTAGAACACAAATCAAAGACATGCAAAAGGAAACATCAGAGATTTATATAAGTGAAAGAAACTACTCAAAACCCCTTACTACCTATATTGCATTAATCAGAGAATAGAGATGAAAGACATATGTTTGCTCAAGTTTGACCACAACTTGCAAGTGTATAGTCTATCCTCTGCCTAATTAACTGACTATGTCCAACACTTAGCCAATTTTCAAGCCCTCTAAGCTCATATTTCCTTACATTGTTCCCTTGGGAAATTGGCCCCTATTATTTAGGAATTGTGCAATTCCCTAGGGTCCTTCCTCTGACTACATGCACCACCTGTACACTTTGGAATATGCTATAAATGATAGTATACTACCTTGGAATCTCCATCTCAATTATGTAACTCAAATTCCCTGCATGCAACAATTATTTTGGTTGATTGATCAATTAAATCATTGACCACTGAGTGTGGTTGAAGTTCCACTTCCACAACTTGACCTCCACTAGTTCTTCTAACAATTAGAACTAGTTAAACTGAAAATAACTCAATTAACTGAAATAGATTGCTACAAATTAGCAATAAAACGTATTGAACTAAACTCAAGCTTCCCCAACTGGAATTAACTAACTTAACTAGGTGACAAGTGCCATGTCACCTCAGTTAACTACCTCCAATATTTTTGCTAAAATAAAAATTTGAATTGTCTCTAGTTTGACCAAGGAAAAGTCAAACTGAGAAATTCTTGCTACATCTTCAACACTCCCTCTCATCAAGAAAGGGATCATCAACCACCCCTATCCTGCACATGTGGAACTTGAACTTCCCTCTTGACAAGGCCTTTATCAAATATCAACATCTTATTCCTTTGTCCGAATGTATTGCAACAACATAATCTGCCTTTGCACATAATCATGTAGATGGTGATACTGAATATCAATATGCTTGGATCGATCGTGAAAAACAAGATTCTAAAAGAGTTTGATGCAACATTGATTATTATAGTAAATCACAGTAGGATCGATCATTTGACCAAACAAGAAAACAAGTTCCTTTCTCATCCAGATCACCTCACATGTTGCTTGACTTGCAACCATGTATTATGTTTTTGCCAAGCTGAGTGCCACAGATATTTGCTTCTTATTGTACCAAGAAACGACTGCGGACCCAACACTGAAAATTCCACCTAATGAGCTCTTTCGGTCTGATGGACTTGTCACCCAATCTGCATCTATGAAGCCACACAACTTCACTCCCTCTATCTATATGTACCATGGTCCAAACTGGGTAGTGCCATTGAGGTACTGTAGAACATGCTTAGCTACCCTCCAAAACAGTTTGGTTGACCTAACCATAGCTTAACTCAATTGGTTGACTGCAAAGCCCATGTCTGGTCGTATGTTCACAAGATAAATGAGTGAACCCACCAACTACCGATAAAAAATCACATCCACTTCCTAACCTAAAGTGGCATCCTCTTTCCTCTAGTTGGTCGCTAGAGGAGTCTCCATGGGTTTGCACCTGTCCATTCAGAACCTTTGAAGTATCTCATTGGCATAATTTCCTTGAGAGACAAATAATTCCCCATCATCTTGCCATACTTCCAATCCAAGGAAGTAGTGCATGAGACCCGTGTCCTTCATCTCGAACTCTCTTACAAGGTCCTCCTTGTAGGATCTGATAAAATGCTCATCACCAGTCAAGATCAAGTCATCAACATATAAAACAATAATCAACAATTTAACTGCTATCAAAATATGATATAGGTTTGCATCCGGTTCACTTTTGTTGAAGCCCAAATTGGTGAGATAGTTATCGAGCACAGGGTGCTTGCTTGAGACCATACAACACTCGCTTAAGTTTGCACACATGAGACTCTTGATCAAAAGTATTGAAGCCTTATGTTTTCTTTATATACACCTCCTCCTCAATAAATCCATTGAGGAATGTGGTTTTCACTTCCATCTGGTGGATCTTCTACCCCATCTATGGAGCCAAAGAAATGATTGATTTGATAGATGAGTACCTTGCTAGAGGAGCAAAGTTTTCCTCATAGTCAATCCCCTCCACGTGAGAGTACCCCTTGGACACAAATCTAGCCTTGTGCCTTTTTATGCTTCCATCTATTGCTTGCTTCACCTTTAAGATCCATCTCTAACACACAACAGATTTGTCAGTTGTTCTTGGAACCACTTCCCAAACATTGTTTTTCACAATGGATTCTTATTCCTCCACAATTGCATCAACCCATATAGGTTTCTCTACCATTTCCTTGAAAGAGGATGGCTCAATCTCTACTACCTCAGTCATTAGATCCATGTAGCTAGTGTACTGATGTGGTGACCTTCTTTGCCTGCGCTGATTTTAAGGAGCACCCACATTCTTCATTGCATCATGCACAAGTCTCTCAACTTCTATGGTTCTCTCCTTGCCTTCTCTGGATGGTTTTTCTTGAGTGGTTGTCTCCAATCTCTGCTCTTCAATGTGTGGCTGCTCCACAACAACCTAAGGCTCCTACTTTGGAGATAAAAGCTCCTCCACTAGTGGGATTTGAATCTCCATCTCAAGAGAGCACCACATGGCTTTGTCTTCATCAAATTTGACATCTTGTCGCACAACTATCATTCTGAGGGATGGAAAATACAGACAATAGTTGTGGGAATTTTTTTTGTAACCCAAAAATCCCCCAACTCTGTTGTCAACTCTATCCTCTTCCTTGATTCTTTGGAGACATGGTAATAGATAGAGGCTTGGAAAGAAATCTTGAAGTGCAACACATCTGGATTCCTCCGTGAGAAATCCTCCTCCGGTGTGATCATTCCAAGAATCTAATGAGTAATCTTGTCCTAAAAATAGACTGTTTTGTTGCATGATTTAGCCCACAAGTGTAGAGGTAGGCTTTGGTCATGCAACATCACTTGTGCTTCTCCCATAATGATTTGGTTCTTTCTCTTAGCCACCCCATTCTATTGTGGATTGTGGGATGTTGTCAACTCTCATTTAATGCCCTCTTTTGCATAGAAATTTTTTAACTCATTCGACATGTACTCACCTCCATTATTGCTCCTAAGAGCCTTCACCTTCTTTCCCATTTATTTCTCCACTAGTGCCTTGAACTCTATGAACTTGGAGAAAGTCTCATCCTTATTCCACATTAATAAGATCTAGCACTTCCATGAGTAGTCATCAATAAATATTACAAAATACTTTTTCCTGGAAGTGGAGGTTGTCGAGAAAGGTCCACAAACATTAGAGTGGATCCTTTCAAGGACTGCATGTGCTATGTTGTCTCAATCATGGAAAGTGGATTTTGTGTACTTCCCCAAGGTACACCCTTTGCATGTGTCCTGATGCTCTAGTGCTCCTTTGGGGAGGCTTGTGGTAATCTATTACATGATCTTCAAAGTGCCATGATGAAAATGGGAAAGTATTATGCCAAATTTCGTCAACATCGTGCCTCTCTACCTTTATCAATGCAACACAATCCTCCACATCTAGCTTGTAAATGTTCTTCACATGAGCCTGATCTGCTTCACTTGTCCCATGGCTATGTGTCTCAAGAATTCCTTTCCTTGTTGATTCCACATTGTAACCACAGTCTTCCAAAACTACATCGAAAACAATATTATTCTTAAGACCCGGAACAAACATTACATCCTTGTGCCTGAGAGGGTAGCCCAACTCCCTCTGAAAGGTGATTGTACTGATCTTGGCCACATTATGCCTTCCATCATCTCCCATATCGATGTGCATCTGAGATCCTTCTCCTTCAAATCACTAAAAAAATATTTATTCCATGTCATATGGAATGAGGCACCATTGTAGAGGTACCACACGCTTCCCATCACTATGTTGGCCATGCATGCAATGAGAGTAAAATCAAGCTCGAACTGTGAAGAGAAAGCTTCACCCTCTGCTCCTCCTAAGATCTTCTTGCTTGTCTTCTTGTGTGGACACTTCATGGCATAGTGCCTTAATTCATGACAGTGAAAACACTTGATTCTGGACAAGTATTTCTTCTTACCCCCTTGACTAGATTCTTCTTTGGATTGGGATTTATTCCCTTTCCCTTTCTTTGACTTTCCATCCAAGGCACAGTTCTCCTCATCCTCGCTCTTGGATGAAGTCTTGTCTCTGGTATTTCACCTTATTTCCTCCTGTACCAAATTGGAACCATAGGCATTCCCAATTTGGTTGTTTCACCCGCCCACGGGGCTTTGGATTGACGGTGAATAGGTGCACTGTTAAGGCACTCCTTGCGATAGGTCACCGGTTCAAATCCCCTATGGGTACTTAGGTTATTCTAATAGATAATAATAATTAAATATAAATATAAATATAAATAAAAAATTTGGTTGTTTCACCCTCCCATTCACTGAATCTTAGAAGTTATGCCAGCTCTTAGGAAGACCTAGAAGGGCTAGGCTCACAAAATCATCCTCTACTACAATAACACCAACTTGACCAAGTTCATCATGACATTGTGTGAACCTACTCAGGTACTATGGAATGGTCTCGTTCCTCTACATCTTGATATTTTGAAGTTTGTCCTTAAATTCCAATTCCTATGGTTACTACTATTCTGAAACAAATATGTCAGTGCTTGCCACATTGCATATGGAGTCTCTTTCCCATGGATATTTGAGACAATATGGTGTTGTACTCCCTCCAATATGATTCTCCTTGCCTTGGCTACACACTTCTTCCATTCGTTCAGATCCATAGCATCACACATTGTTGGTTTCGTAATATCATTATCAATTTATTCCTTCAACCCATTATCCTCTAGTACTGCCTCATGTGGTCCTTCCATGCAACATAATTCGTGCTTCACTTAAGGGCATACTCAAGCCTTAGTCCATGAAATCCATCTTCTCTATCCTAAAGAAAACCTTCAACACTGATCTGCAATTTGAACCTCCTATAAAGACAACTTCAAACTATCTACGCTACAATGATTCCAGCTCTTATACCATGATGAAATTAATGTGTAGATTCAATACTGCTCATGAAATTTACTAAATCACAAGACTTGAAGATAATCTATTGATATGCGAAAGTTTATTCACCATTTAGAACAAAAATCATAGACATGCAAGAGGAAACATCACACATGCACATATATTTATCTAGGGGAAAAGAACTTCTCAAAAATAGCTACTCTCTATATTGCATTAATCAGATAATAGAGATGAAAGACATATGCTTGTTAAAGCCTTAACACAACCTGCAAGTGTATAGTTTATCCCTCTACCTGACTAACTCACTATGGCCAACACTTAGCTAATTTGCAAGCCCTCCAAGCTCCTATTTCCTTGTGTTATTCCCTTAGGAAATTTTCCCCTACTATTTAGGAATTTCCCACTGTTGAATTTCACAATCCCCCAAGGTCCTTCCTATGACTGCATGCACCACCTGTACACATTGGAATATGCTACAACTGATAGTACATTGCTTTGGAATCTCCATCTCAACTGGGTAACTCAAATTCTCTGCATGCAACAATTATTCTGGGTTGATTGATCAGTTAACTGGTTGATCACTGAGTGTGGTTGAAGTTCCACTTCCACAACTTGACCTCCACTGGTTCTTCTAACAATTAGAACTAGTTAAACTGACAATAACTCAAATTAATTGAAATAAATTCACTACAAATTAGCAATCAAACATATTGAACTGAACTCAAGCTTCCCCAACTCAAATTAATTGACTTAACTAGGTGACAAGTGCCATGTCACCTCATTTAACTACCTCCAAGGTTTCTGCTGAAATAGAAATTCAAATTTTCTCTAGCTTGACCAAGGAAAAGTCAAACAGAGATTTTCTTGTTTCATTTTCAACACTCCCTGTCAGAAAGAAAGGGATTATCAACCACCCTTATCCTGCACTTTTGGAACTCGAACCTCCCTCTTGACAAGGCCTTTTTTAAAATATCATCATCTTGTTCCTATGTCGGAATGTACTGCAACAACATAATCTGCCTCTGCACACAATCCCATAGATGGTGATACTAGATATCAATATGCTTCGTTCGATCATGAAAAACAAGATTCTCAGAGAGTTTTATGAAATTCTGATTACCACAGTAAATAACAGTAGGATCCATCATCTAACCAAACAAGACAACAAGTATCTTTCTCATCTATATCGCTTCACATGTTGCTTGACTTGCATCCATGTATTCTATTTTTTCCAAGCTAAGTGATACAGATCTTTGCTTCATGTTGTACAAAGAAACCACTGTGTACCCAACACTGAAAATTCCACCTGATGAACTCTTTTGGACTGATGGACTTCCCACCCAATCTGCATTTGTGAAGCCACACAACTTCACTCCCTTTGTAAGTATGTACCATAGTCTAAACTAGGTAGTTTCTCTAAGGTACCATAGGACATGTTTAGTTGCCCTCCAGAACATTTTGGTTGGCCTAAACATAACTTGATTCAATTGGTTGACTACAAAGCACATGTCTGTCGTGTGTTCACAAGATACATGAGCGAACCCACCAACTACTAGTAAATAGTTGCTTCCACTTCCTCATCTGAAGTGGCATCCTCTTTCCTCCAGCTAGTCACTAGAGGAGTCTCCATGGGTTTGCACTTGTCCATGAAAAACCTCTAAAGTATCTCTTTGGCATACTTGCCTTGAGAGACAAACAGTTTCCCATCACCTTGCCATACTTCCAATCTAAGGAAGTAGTGCATGAGACCCATGTCCTTCATCATGAACTCCCTTGCAAGGTCCTCCTTGCAAGATCTGATCAGATGCTCATCACTTGTCAAGATCAAGTCATAAACATATAAAACAATAATCAACAATTTACCTTCTACCAAAATATGATAAAGGTTTTCATCCACTTCACTTTTGGTGAATCCCAAACCAGTGAGATAGCTATCGATCCAGGTGTACCAAGCATGGGGTGCTTGTTTGAGGCCATACAATGCTCACTTGAGTATGCACACATGATATTATTGATCAAAAGTCTCGAAGCCTTCTAGTTTCTTGATATAAACCTCCTTCCCAATAAATCTGATGAGGAATGAAGTTTTCACATCCATATAGTGGATTTTCCACCCCATCTATGCAGCCAAAGAAAGGATTGATCTGATAGATGAGTACCTTGCTACAAGAGCAAAGGCATTGTCATAGTTAATCCCCTTACATGAGAGTATCCCTTGGCCACAAATCTGGCCTTGTACTTTTCTATGCTTCTATCTGCTACCTCCTTCACCTTGAAGATCAATTTTGAACCCATAACTAATTTGTCTGCTAATCTTGGGACCACTTCCCAAACATTGTTCTTCACAATGGATTTGTACTCCTCCACCATTGCATCAACCCATATAGGTTTCTCTATTGTTTCCTTGAAAGAGGATGGCTTGGTCTCTACTAGCTCAATCATTATAGCCATGTAGTCAGTGTACCAATTTGGTGACCTTCTCTACCTACGTTGGTTTGAAGGAGCACCCACATTCTCCCTCACATCCTGCATAATTCTCTTAGCTTCTCTGATTATCTTCATGTCTTCTCTGGATGGATTTACTTGAGTGGTCGTCTCCACTCTTTGTTCCTCAACTTGTGGTTGCTCCACAACATCTTGAGGATCCTCCTTTGGAACTAAAATCTCCTCCTCTGGTGGGATTTGAAGCTCCCTCTCAAGAAAGAATCACATGGCTTTGCCTTCATCAAATTTGACATCTTGTTGCACATCTATCATTCTAAGGGATGCTAAATACACGATAATTGTGGGAAGTTTCTATGTAACCCACGAATACCCCCAACTCTGCTATCAACTCTAGCTTCTTCCTCAATTCTTTGGAGACACGGCAATAGATAAAGGCTCCAAAATCCTAAAGTGAAACACATCTGGATTCCTCCTCAAGAAATCCTCCTCCGGTGTGATCATGCCAAGAATATGATGAGGAGAGTTATTCCACAAATAGACCGTTGTGTTACATGTTTCAACCCATAAGTGCAGAGGTAGGCATGCAACATCACCCGTGTTGCTCCCACAATGTTTTGGTTCTTCCTCTCAGCCACTCCATTCTGCTGTGGGTTGTGGGGTGTTGTAAACTCTCGTCAAATGCCTTCTTTTGCATAGAAATTTTTGAACTCATTCTACACATACTCACCTTCTAGAAAATGTTGGATCTTATTCATGTAGAAGAAAGATGAATTTTTCTCTAAATTTGTTGAGTTCAAATAATTAGTTGAAAAGGAGACTGGTAAGAAATTGAAAACACTGAGAAGTGATAATCGAGGAGAATTTTTTTCTTGCACCTTCAAGAACTTTTGTGCCAAAGAGGGTATTAAAAGAGAACTAGTAGCACCCCATAACCCATAGAAAAATGGGTTGGATGAAAGGAAAAACTAAAGAATAGTGGGAGCAGCAATAGCCATGTTGCATGATCAAGGGTTTCCACTACATATGTTCTTAGAAGCATGCAACACCGTAGTTTATTTGTGGAACACAAGCCCCCATAGAATACTTGGCATGATCTCACACAAAGAAGTTTTCTTTGGGAGCAAGCCAGATGTATCTCATTTTCGACTTTTTGGAGTTAATGTGTATTTTCATGTCTCCAATGATAGCAGGAAGAAACGTGAGTCTACAACTAAGATGGGATTCTTTGTAGGACACAGACACACCATATAATTACAAGGTGTATTTTCCCTCACTCAAGGTGACAGTAGTGAGGATATATGTCAAATTTGATGAGGAGAAGGCTAGGATATGCGCTCTAGAGTGAGAGTTGAATATCCCACAGGAGGAGGAGCTTCCAGTTCCTAAGGAGGAGCCTCATGTAAAGCTTTACGATGTTGTGGATCAGCCACAAGTGGAGGAGTAGACAGGAGGTCGAGTGGAGGCACCACTCAACCAGAATGTTCCATAGAGGGAAGGAAGATAACCAAAGAAGTTGACATATTGATACACGATGCACGAGAGCATGTGGGAGCTCCTACATCATAGAGCAGGAAGAGGAGGTCACCAAACAGGTACATTGGATATATGGCTCTCATGAAAAAAATCATTGAGATAGAGCCTTCTTCATTTGAGGAAGCAATATCTCAACCAGTGTGGGTTGATGCCATGGTGGAGGAGTATGAATCTGTCATGAAGAACAATGTATGGGAGGTGGTGTCAAGACCATAGAACAAGTTAGTGGTTGGTTCTAGATGGATCTACATGTGAAGCATGTAGTTGATGGGAGCATCGAGAAGTACAAGGCCATATTTGTGGCCAAACACTTCTCTTAGGTAGAGGGAGTGGACTATGAGAAAACATTTGCACCAATGGCAAGATATTCCTTAATCATGACCATTCTGACATTGGTTAACCATCCACCAGATGGATTTGAAGACCACCTTTCTCAATGGTGTTGTCGAGGAAGAAATTTACATAGAGAAACCAAAGGGATTTGAGACATATAGTAAGGAGGCACATGTGTGTAGACTCGGGAGAACCCTATATGGTCTCATGCAGGCACCCCAAGCATGTACACTCAGATAGACACATATCTCAAAGGATTTGGCTTCACCAAAAGTGAATTAGATTCCAATATTTATTAGATTATGGTAGATAACAAGTTCCTTATCCCGGTTTTGTATGTTGATGACTTAATACTTAAAGGGGATGAGCAGTTGATCCACTCTTGAAAAAAGGAAATTGGAAGAGAATTTGAGATGAAGGACATGAGCTTTATGCATTACTTCCTTGGGCTAAAAGTATCACAGGGTGATGGTGAGTTTTTTATGAGTCAAGGGAAGTATTCCTCTGAAATACTTGAGAGTTTCCACATGGATAATTGCAAGCCTATGGACAAACCTCTAGCTACAAACTGGAGGAAGGAGAGTGCTTCTTCAGGAGAGGCATTAGATGCTACCATCTACAAATAGCTTGTGGGATCCTTGATGCATCTCATGAACACAAGGCTTGACATATGTTATGCATTTAGTCAATTGGGTCAAGCCATGGTGAATCCTACCAAGCTATATTAGAAGACATCAAAGCATGTGTTAAGATACCTTACAGGCACATTAAAGTATGGCGTATGGTACAGGAGGATAGAGGGAGTGAAGCTCCAATGCTTCAGCGATGCAGATTAGGTAGGGAGTCCATCAGGAAAAATAAGTACTTCAGGTTCTATCTTCAGTGTAGGGTCTACAGCTATTTCCTGGTACAATAGGAAATAGAGGTTTATGGCATTCAACTCAGTAGAGGTTGAATACATGGTTGCAAGTAAAGCAGCATGTGAGGACATATGGATGAGGAAAATACTTGTGGGGTTTTTTAGTCAAGATATGGATTTGACAATGATTTATTATGATAATCAGATTTGTATTAAACTCTCTAAGAATCCAGTATTTCATGACAAGTCAAAGCACATTGATATCAGGTACCATCACTTGTGAGATTGTGTACAAAGGAGAATTATGATGCTACAGTACATGCCAACTGAGGAGAAAGATGCAAATATCTTGATAAAGGCATTATCAAGAGGAAATTTGAATTCCACAAGTGCAAGATAGGGGTGGTGCAAAATCCCTTTCTTGCTAAGAGGAAGTGTTAGAAAGTGTAGCAAGAAAGGCTAAATTTGACTTATGCCTTAGTCAAATTTAGTAATTCGATTTTCCACTTCAACAGGATGACTTGGATGGCAGTTAACTTATGTGACATGGAACTTGTCTACTATTTAGCTTAATACATTCGAGTTATATGTTAGAAGTAGAGTTGTGCATGTGATGATTGCTAAACTTTAGTAATATAGTTCAGTTATTTTCAGTTTGATTCAGTTAATTGAGCTCAAGTCCCTAGTTGAGTCAGTTGAGTAGTAGAATTGTTGTTAACTCAGTGATCTCTCAGTTAAACTAGTCAATCAGCTCAAAATAGCCTAGAGATGCATGGAATTTGAATTTCCTAGGAGTGGAGGAAAAGGCACATTCTAATTGTCAATTGTATACTAGTTGAGTGTACAGAACTTGGAATTGAGCAAGTGAATTATTCCTTGGTAATTGCGCAAGAAAATAGGAGAAAATTCCTACTTTTTAGGAGTTAATTTCCTCCAGGATTGCGCAAGGAAATAGGAGGAAGCTTGAGCCTAGAATTGGCTGAGTGTTAGGCATATTAGAGCAATTAGCAGGAGAATAGGTTTATAGTGCATGGTGTGCTTCAGATACAAGCAAGACATTGTAATAGTTTCTCATTCTCATTTGATTAATGAAAAGCATCGGAGGGGTTTTTCCTAGTTCGGTTCCCTTGTCATTACATGTGTTTCTAAATTGTGAATTTCATTCCGCTGAATAATAGAGGAAATTTGTAATCTCTTGATTTCAGTTTGAATTCATCGGTAGTAGCAATTTTCTATTAATTTCTACATATTTTCCTTTTTTATCTTTTTTTAAATGTATATTATTATGCTTAGTGTTATTACTTTTATGATTAATTTTTATTTTTATTTCTCTTAATACATTAGTAACATATTAATATTTATATATTGTATAATATATTAGTATATATTAATGTATAGTTATTGCATATATTAATATATTATTATATTATAATATTTAGGATTATTATATTATGTATATATTTAAAGTTATTATTATTATTTATTTCTATTTTTTTTATTTTTCTCTCTCTCTATATATATATATAATTTTTTTATTTTTTCTAAGAATAACCGCATTTTTTATTAAATAGTGTATAAAAATCACATTTTGTAGACATACTAAGTGTGAATGCAACTTAGACTATTAGTTGTCTAATACAAAAGTGTGCATCTAGTACTAAAGGAGTAGGGAATGAAACACTATTATCAAAATCCCTGGTCATAAGCAAAGAAATACAAAAAAAAAAAAAAACAAGGCACACACACCCATCGAGCAAAAGATCTAGCGCACAAGCCACAAACTACTAAAAATCAAACTCTTAAAAATTGTGGTGTGTAGGATCTCCAAAGTCCCAATTAGGGAATGAAAAAAAAATGTTGCAATCTATCGACATACAATGAGGCTGCAAATAAATAAATCTAGGCTTGAGACCCACACCTAGAGGTCATGAACCAACCCCATGAAGCAGGCCACAAACCCAAAAGGAGCCAGTGTAAAGGCCTTGCAAAAAAATGTGGCATGAAAAGGGGTAAAAATCCCATGCCCTCAACGTTTCACAAAAGTGGACAGCATAGCCAAATTCGGCGTCAAACCTATCTAGTAACGCGTAAGACCCATAGACTATCGCAATGACAGAGAAAAAATTGGAAACAAAAGGTCACATAAGCCCAGCAAAAACCCTTGTGGGAGATGCACTAAAATCAATGCATAGGGATTAATTATCTCCACCATAGACAAGAAATATTAGTTGTGAGATGAGGCCAAGAACGCTTCCAAAAAAACCCTATAGAAGCCAAGTTGAGAAAATTTCAGCAAGGAAGAAGTCCATTGAAATGAGTCGAAAACAGCAATGGAAAGTCCCTTCAAGGGATGATGACAAAACCCTTATGAGAAGAGGCATGAATAAGAGGCCCAAGCCGCAAGAAGCCACCCATCTCTCCTCCCCCTCGACTCTTCCACCTCACACTAGGAAGCAAAATAATCAACCAACAACAAAAATGGCACATCATTCCGAGAGCAAACCTACAAAAGATTGAATGGCATAGCGACATAGGGAAGGAAAGGCATGAAATGGGGGCATGGCATCTAGGGTTAATGCCATAACCCCTCCCGGATCCTTTCGAATCCTATATGGATTATTATTATTATTATTTTTATTTATATATATTTTATTACGTTTATTAAATAATTAGTTCATATTGATTATTTTTCTATTAGTGTAGTCTTATTATTTAATGATTATATATATATATATATTATATATGATTATTAATATTTATTTTTATTTTTCTTAGGTTTCATTGACCTATTTGTTTATTATATATAAGTTTGTTAAATAATGTATTTGATTAAAATTAGTTGATCTTTAGATTATTATATTCTATATTATTTTTAGTCTTTTTCTTTTTTTGGAAGAAATATCTAGACAAATCCCCACTGATGTAGCCATAGTTTTTAGACCTGCAATACAATCACTTATGCGAGACCTCGCCTTCTCCGCTAATTATGACCTCTGCAAATCAAAAAACTTTGATGGCAAATCATAAAACTCCCAACTCCCAATAGTTTGCACTAAAACATGTCAAGGCCTGACTCCTTTGAGACTAACTATTGGCAGGGTGCATATAGTCGGGCATTTATCACATCCGTTACGGTGGTGTACTATTACCCTGACCTCTGAGTTATTGATTGTCATCCATCACTTATGTGGGACCTCTCCTTCTCCGCTAATTACGACCTCTGCAAATCATAAAACTCTGATGGTAAATCATAAAACTCCCAACTCCCAATAGTTTGCACTAAAACATGTCAAGGCCCGACTCCTCCGAGACTAACTATTTGCAAGGTGCATATTGTAATGCCCTGCGACTAGCGAGTCGCCCGGGTGCACCCACCGAACGAACGAAGTAGAGTGCGAGGCAGAACGTGACCAAACAGATGATGCAACAATGCGAACGGGATGTAGTTGCGTTGAGTTTATACGCGAGCAGGCTGAACGAGTCACCCGTAGGCTGACTGATCAAGGTTGTGAGATGGGCAAACGATGATGGGGCGGTCCCGTGTGATGGGTTGGCCAACCCGCATATTGAACGAGTTTTCATAACCGAAGGCAAGTCGACCGAGCAAGATGAACGAGTTGGCCGAGTGGCATGACTCGCCCACCTGCCATACATATACTTGGTGCGGTTGGGGAGATGGCAGGCAATTCGGACTTCGCTCATTAAAGTAGCTTGTGGTGAGTGTGAGATAGCCGCAGTGGAGGCACAGAAAAATAGCAGGTGGATGCGCCCGCTCGTCGGGCAAGATAGACGATAGTCGCACGAGTCTTGGTGAACAGGTGGCATGGGTAGAGGGCTGCACGAAGGCGCCCGTCTGTCGATTGCAGGCACGGGTGGAGGGTTGCACAAAGGCGCCTTCCCATCAATTGAATGACTCGGTTGGAGGGTGCACGAAGGCGCCCACTTAACGATGAACTCGGGTGGAGGGTTGCACGAAGGCGCCCGCCCGGTGGTGGAATGAACTCGGGTGAAGAGTTTGGTTGGAAGGTCGCACGAAGGCGCCCCCACCCGACTCGTGCAAGGAGTTTGGGTGTTGAAACGGTGAGGTGTGGATTGTGTGGGAGCGACCACCATGCAAGACGTGCATGAGGTGGGTGCCCATTGGCAAACAACACGGGTAAAAATTCCAGTGGAGAATTTGCTCCTGGTCACTTGTATTTTCACAAAATCATAATAAAACATTATTATTGCATATGATGGTGTCCTCTCTACTGTGTTGATGTTTATGGTTATATGTTTATAATGTTAATGGATTCCACACATTAATATTGTTAATGAAAGATGATGAATGTTAGGCATAGCTTGCAAAGTAACTTAACAATGGAACATGTTAACTACTTAGGCAATGTCGCACAGTTGCCAGTTAACGAAAAAATAATTGGGGGTGTGACAGATGGTATCAAAGCTACTTGTAGAGAACAGACATGTATGCAGGGAAAAGTTGTGGAGAAATCGTGGATTAACAGTATGGGTTTCGTGGACTTGATGGTTCATGGCAAGACCATTCAAGCTCTGGTGGACACAGGGGCCACTCATAACTTCATGACGACACGATTGGCAAAAGAGGTTGGGCTAATGATCTTCCCATCAAATTTGGAAGTCAAGGCAGTGAACTCTAGAGCTAAAGTGGCGGGTTTTGCACACGAAGTGCCTGTGCAGATAAAAGACTAGAAGGGTCAGTTGGACTTCACAGTGATGGAGATGAATGACTTCGATATGATATTGGGGCAATATTTCTTGAAGGACAACAAGGAAATTGTTGTCCCCTTCTATGATGAGGTGTTGCTAGTTGGACAGTCATAGACTTAGACTTTACCCACTCATAGGCCAAGGAGGGAAGTCAGGGTGCAACATGTTTCTGCACTGAGTTTGGAGAAGGTTATGAAGGAGTCAGATATGGAGACATATGTGATGATGTTCAAGGGAGTCAAAGGTGATGAAGTGGGGATGCCTGTTCCAGCCGAGATTTCTGAGGTATTGGCAAAATATGTAGATTTGATGCCTGATGAGCTACCAAAGAAGCTTCCACCAAGGCGTGCAGTGGACCATAGCATAGAGCTTGAGCCAGGGAAGCAACCTCCGACTAAAGCACCTTATCAGTTGTCAGGACCTGAGTTGGAGGAATTGAAACGACAGCTAAAGGAGTTAACTGATGCAGGTTTCATCAGACCTTCAAGGTCCCCCTATGGAGCTTCGATATTGTTCCAGTAGAAGAAGGATTCGAATGAGCTACGGATGTGCTGTGATTATTATGCACTGAACAAGTAGACGATGAAGAACAGATATCCTTTGCCATTAGCTACTGATTGCTTTGAAAAGCTTGTGAAAGCCTGAGTGTTTTCCAAGCTGGACTTGAGGCATGGGTATTATTAGGTGCGGATAGCTGAAGGAGACGAGAAGAAGACCGCGATAGTAACAAGGTATGGTAGTTTTGAATTCCTTGTTATGCCATTCAGGTTGTACAATGCTCCTACTACATTTTACACTTTGATGAATGATGTTCTATGTCCATACTTGGATTCGTTCGTAGTAGTATACTTGGACGATATAGTGGTGTACAGTGACAACATGCAGGATCATAAGAAGCACCTGGCAATGGTTTTCGAGGCACTGAAGGAAAATCAGTTGTACTTGAAGAAGTCTAAGTGTGTGTTCGCTTAGACTGAGATTCTGTTCCTTTGACATATAGTGGGTCAAGGGTACATACAGATGGAGCCGAGCAAAGTGAAGGCGATCAAGGGCTGGGTTGAACCGAAGAATGTCCATGATATGAGGGTGTTTTTGGGCATGACCAACTACCAACAAAAGTTTGTAGAGGTGTACTCCAAGGTAACATCATCACTGACAGACCTATTGAAGAAAGACAAGAGATGGAGTTGGACGGACAAATGTCAAGCGACATTTGATGACTTGAAGAAGAGGATGGTTACAGCACTGATACTGAAGTTGCCGGACATCAAGCGACCATTTGAGGTACACACAAATGCTTCAGATTTTTCCATAGGAGGGGTTCTTATGTAGGATGGGCATCCGGTGGCATATGAGAGTCGAAAGTTGCAAGATAGAGAACAGAGGTATCCGGTCCATGAGAAGGAGATGATTGTGATCATTCACTGTCTTCATGTGTGGAGGCATAACCTGATTGGGAATTCGTTTTTTGTCAAGACAGACAACGTTGCAGCAAGTTATTTTGCATCATAACCGAAGCTTTCTGCAAAGCAAGCTCGTTGTCAGGACTTCTTGGCAGAATTCAACATGACTATTGAGTATAGACCGGGGAGACACAATGCAGTAGCATATGCCCTTAACAAGAAGGGACAACTTGCAACATTGGAAGGAGAAGATCAGGAAGCAAGAAGTAGGAATCAGGTTCAGATGTCAGAAGAGATGCAGAATAAGCTCAAGGAAAGTGTTGAGACCACTACTCAGGCGCAGAATATAGTGAAGCAGATAAAGGAGGGGAAGACATGAAAGTTCTTTCTCCAAGATGGATTCTTATTCTTTGGAAACCGACTCTATGTTTCAAAGTCATCTGGGCTCAGGAGGCACCTTTTGAAGGAGTGCCACGACTCATCGTGGGCTAGCCACCCAGGCAGCGCCGTTCTTTGGCATTGTTGGAGAGAGGATTCTTTTGGGAGAAGATGCAGGAGGATGTAGAGGAGTATCTACATACGTGCATCATTTGTCAGTAGGAAAAATCAGATACTCAGAGGCAAGGAGGTCTGTTGTAGCCTTTACCGATTCCTGGGAGACTATGGATGAGTGTCTTGATGGACTCCATCACTCAGTTGCCACAGGTTCAGGGGTATAGTGGGATAATGGTCATGGTTGATCATTTTTCCAAGTATGTTGTCTTTGTTCCAACAAAGATGCCTTGTGGAGTTGAGCGGACTGTGGATTTGTTCTTTAAGAACATAGTGAAGTATTGGGGATGCCATTAAGCATCGTGTCGGACCGAGATCTATGATTTACAAGCAGCTTTTGGACCACATTGTTCAAGTTATTCGGGACAGATTTGTTGATTGGTTTGAGTTACCATCCGCAGAAATATGGACAGACCGAGAGGATCAACGCATTGCTTGAGGATTACTTGAGACATTATGTGGCAGCTGATCAGAAGAATTGGCCTGAACTCTTGGATATTGCTCAATTTAGCTACAACATTCAAAAGAGTTCTATGACGAGGTACAGTCCATTTGAGTTGGTAAATGGACAGATGTCAGTTACATCGCATACTGTAGTGACAGGAGGTTTGTTGAGGAGTCCTCATGCGAAGAAGTTCATGAAGGCTTTGGATGAGACCTTGGAGCTGGCACAGTTGTGCTTGCACAAAGCTGCAAGGAGAATGAAGAAATGGGCAGATAGAGGAAGACAAGATGTACACTTCAGTGTGGGAGATATGGTGTTTCTCAGGATTACCGGAGATTAGTTTCAGCCACCTAAGGGGACTGCAAGAAAACTGACAAGGAAGTATGAGAGACCATTCCAGGTGAAGAAGAGAGTGGGGGAAGTTGCTTATGAGTTGGAGCTTCCACGCCATATGCACATAAAGCATCCAGTTTTTCATATGAGTCAGTTGAAGAGATGCAGACTTGATGTTGATCATCCAGAGAGAGTGGAACCACCGAGGGGACCAACCATGATTGTGGAAAAGCCTCAGTTAGAGATGGACAAGATTCTGAGTGTTCGATCTACACAGCTTGGCTGCCACATGAGACGGGAATTTCTTGTCATATGGAAGAATGCATCGGAGGAGGACAGCTGGGAAATGGAGGACTCACTTTAGAGATGGAAGTGGAAGATTGTGAAGTATGATAGAAATCTATGAAGGAGAGCTGGATTGCCGGGGATGACAATGCTTTTGGGTGGGGGAGAATGTAACGCCCTGCGACTAGCGAGTCGCCTGGGCGCGCGCACCAAATGAACGAAGTAGCGTGCGAGGCAGAACGAGACGATGCAACAATGCGGATAGGATGCGGTTGTGTTAAGTTTATACGCGGGCAGGCTGAACAAGTCACCCGCGGGATGACCCGCATATTGAACGAGTTTTCATAACCGAAGGCAAGTCGGTTGGGTAGGATGAACGAGTCAGCTGGGTGGCATGACTTGCCCACCCATCATACATATACTTGGTGTGGTTGGGGAGATGGCAGGCAATTTGGACTTCACTCATCGAAGTAGCTCATGGGGAGTGCAAGATAGCCGCCGCGAAGGCGCACAAAAACCGCAGGTGGATGCGCCCGCTCGTCGGGCAAGACAGACGATAGTCGCATGAGTCTTATTGAACGGGTGGCACGGGTAGAGGGTTGCACGAAGGTGCCCGCTCGTTGGTTGAAGGCATAGGTGGAGGGTTGCATGAAGGCGCCCACTCGTCGGTTTAACGACTCGGGTGGAGGGTGCACGAAGGCGCTCGCCCGATGGTGAACTCATGTGGAGGGCTGCATAAAGGCGCCCGCTCGGCGGTGAAATGAACTTGGGTGAGGAGTTTGGGTGGAGGGTCGCACGAAGGCGCACCCACCCGACTCGTGCAAGGAGTTTGGGTGTTGAAACGGTGAAGTGTGGATTGTGTGGGAGTGACCACCGTGCAAGACGTGCATGAGGTGGGTGCCTGTTGGCAAACGATATGGGTAAAAACGTCGTTGGAGCATTTGCTCCCGGTCACTTGTATTTTCACAAAATCATAATAAAACATTATTATTGCATATGATGGTGTCCTCTCTATTGTGTTGATGTTTATGGTTACATGTTTATAATGTTAATGGATTCCGCACATTAATATTGTTAATGAAAGATGATGAATGTTAGGTGTAGTTCGCAAAGTAACTTAACAATGGAACATGTTAACTACTTAGGAGGTGCCGCACGATTGCCAATTAATGAAAAAAGAATTGGGGGCGTGACACATATAGTCGGGCCTTTATCACATATGTTAGGGTGGTTTACTCTAACCTCGACCTCCGAGTTATTGATTGTCATCCATCCGGCCACAAACCTCCATCGTCGATTTCTATTAAGGGTAGGAGTTAGCTGTGGATTATTGTTTTGATTGTTCGAAGGGTCGCAACCTCGAACCGACCCTTAATAAATATGGATATTGCATGTTTGGTTCACATAGGGTATACAAGCATAATATCAAGCAATCGACTATGTTCTTTGTGAGTATTTGCGTTTGATTTAGGAGCAATGGTTTTATGAACTTAAGATACTTTTCAAATTTGTAATCAAGAAATTTGAAAATCAGTTTATTAGGCATTATGATTCTTATAGTATATTTTAAAATCTTAATTGTAGATTTAACAATATTTTAGATATTAGAAATTCCCTGCAAAATTACCTTTGTTTTCGCATGATTCTACTTTTATTCTTAGTGGCCTCACCAACTCTGAATCATTAGTTTTAGCTGCTTCTTTTTATTTCGTGATTGATTAGCTATAGCTCGTAAAACCTAGGGTTTAACAACCGTTTATTGTAAGACTTGGGCAAGTGAGGTGTAAAGAGATTTTGTAATGAAACTAATTAGGTATGACATGTGCATTTATGAGGTTTTTTGTAATGAAACTAATGAGATATGACATATGAATTTATGAGGTTTTATGCACCTAATAGATGAGCGAGTTTGTGGCATTCCTTAAAAACAAATTAAATTTATCAATTTGTTTTTAATATAAAAATATAATTGAAATTTTAAAATAAAAACATAATTGAAATTTTAAATATATAAAATTTTAATGAAGTTTATTTAATTCAAATAATTTTATCTTCACACATATCATTTCATCTAAATAAACTAAAAATTATATGCACACAGTTCAAGTATACAAATAAACAGTGACATGCTACCAGGTGGCTCTCATTTATTAAAGAATTATTTGACCATTGGATTATTATTATTTTCTATATGGTTCTGAGTATATATGGTTTCAATCTTTTTATTATTTAATAGTGATTTTTATTTATTTATTATTAAGAAATATTTGAGGATTGAATTGTTATTATTTTCTATATAATTCTCACTCTTCTTGTTATTTAATAATGATTTATTTATTTACATATTAATGTATATAGTGTATGGTATTAATAAGTATTATGATTATAATATTTAGGATTATTATTATTATTATTATTATTATTCAACATAGATCTATTTAACTTTGAATCTACTGAGCGCCGAGAGGGATCAAATCTCTAAGAATGCAAACTTATTTTTAATTGCAGAACCTGAGTAAAAGTTTGCACCTCAAGATATTTGATCACTTGGTAGATCCAGAGTTAGATGGATCTATGTTGGTTTTAGAAAAATACTGATAAAATGATTTAATAGTAAGAAATATCGTATTTTCACTTGTTTTATATAATATATATACGGAGTTGACATTGACATTCAAATATTTTATTTATGATTCACACATTGAAATTTTAATACATCTCCCCTCACATTCGGAAATAAAACATGTATCCATGGGATTTTCTCTCTATAATTATTTGTGTTATAAATATTTTTTAAATATTATATATCACCTTATAAAATAATAAGAACACATTGATATTTTTTTGTTATCATAGTTTTTTCTGTTTACAATTATTTAATTATTCTATATTATTATTTGTAAAATGTTATATAGCATATCTATATTGAAAAAGTTACAAATTTTCCCTATACTTACATCTATTGCAGAAATATGAATTCTCTCACTTTCCCCTCGTTTTACATTTTGATGTTAAAATCATTTAGTTAATCATGATATTGAAATATTGGTTATTAAACCCACTAAATTTTTATTATTATTATATTTTTAGAATTTTTATTCAACTAATATCAACATGAAATAAATTTACACATTTCACGATTATAAGAGTGAAATTAGAAATTTTTTTATTTAATTACTTTATTTTTTTTTAATATGGACATTGAAATATTTTACTTATGGTTAACAGTGAAATATTTTTGATATTAATATATTTTTGTTTTAAATATTACATGTAAATTGAACATAAAATGAATTAAACATCATGTTATATCAATAATATTATTTTATGTGAATTCCATATTAAGTAGTGATGAAAGTAAATATCTCGCATACTAAAAATTACTTTTTAACTTTCAATTGTTTTACCTCTTTATATAAAGTTGATGTAAAATTAAAGTGGGGATTGAAGTATTTTATTTATGGTCGACAATTTTTTTTGTATTATTGTTATTTCTAATTTGTTAATGTAAATATTATTTTATTGATTCTAAATGTAATATTACATGACAAAATCTCCTCCATACTGGGTTGTAGAACAATTTTTTTTGTATTATTGTCATTTCTAATTTGTTAATGTAAATATTATTTTATTGATTTTAAATGTAATATTACATGACAAAATCTCCTCCATACTGGGTTGTAGAGTGCCTCTTGGCACAATAATTCTTGTTTTTGACTTATTTATTTTATATTTTCATTTATTTGTTTATTATATTCAAGTTTGTTGAATAATTATTTGATTAAAAATAATTGACCCTTAGACTATTATTTTCCATATTTTCTTTTCACAGGTGGAAACACCTATCATAACTCAGTTGTCAAACCAACAGTGAGGACAACCATCTCTAGTTGTTAATTGTGAATGCAGGCTGACTCATCATTGTTATTCAAGAAAAACCACTCCACTTGGAATAACCCGTTGGTGGTCTGCAAGGGCGCAGGGTTTCACTCCTATCAGATGCCTCTAGGCCTTGGGTCATTAACTTGTTTCCTTACGTCTGTGGGAGATGAGATCTTAGCCAAGTAGAAGCAGTTTTAGGGCATACTCCAGGCTCGATTATTTTTCATATTATGCTTAGTCTTATAATTATTTAATAATAATTTATTTATTTTCTTTCTTTCTTAATCTTATTAACATTTAAAATATTTTTAATTCTTTTTTACTTCCTTCATTAATTATTATGAATGTTATAATCTAGTTTATCTTATTTTCAATTTTTTCATACTTGACCTCCTAACATTTGATTAACCTAATGTCCCTTCTCGATCTCTAATCCTGCATCTCTCACCTATTTATTTTTCAATATTTGATCATATTTTGTATCTCTTTCTTTAGGATGAGCCACGCTTGTTGGCTCCAAACATCATAATTTTTATATTACTCTTGTTCCTCTACTCTTGTTGAGCATGCTAAGAAAACCAAGCACCATATTTGCATTGAAGACTTCAAGATCCTAGCTAAGATAGATCATTATCATCATAAGAAGTTCGTACAAGCCATTGAAATTGAAAAATATTCTCGCAACTTGAAAAGAGATAATGATTAGAAGATTAGCAAGAACTAGATTCATGCCCTCTCTTTTGGTTTTGTTTCCTCCATAATCTTATCTCCCCTTCCTTTTCTACATATGGAATGAATATTATCCCCAATATTATATACTATTATATATATATATATATATATTATATATCTATATAATATATTAATATATTTATCTTATATGTTTAATATAATATTTTAATATGTATATATTGTATAATATATTATATTAGTATTCATTACTAATATTCTATGTATTTTCTATATTTAAATTATTTATTATTATTTTATATTTTATGGATATCAATAATAACAATGCATTAATATGAATAATTTGTATATTAATTTTGGTAGATATATGGGAGGGTTGGTTCTAATTCAAATAAACTATGAGGAGCATTAGGGTTTACAAATTTTATGTAAACCTTGTTTTTGTCGTCAGGTTTCTACCCATTGTTGAGGCTTTCATCAACCACACAAATGGAATATGTTTGGTTCGGCACGAGAAATTTCATGGCCATTGAAGTGGTAGTCTGATTTTGCAGAGTTTTTGGCCTCTTCCAAACTCGTAGAACCCCAAAAGTGTATCACTCTGTCCTTATGTGGAATGGATGATGACCTTTTCGAAGAACACAAAGGAATGGAAGATGGAAGTGATCGAAGACCCATTGGCTATAGATTTGTTCCAAATCTCCACGGATCTACTATCCATTTTGCATCTCGAATGCTACTGCCTGGCAAGGTTGGAGATTTTGTGGAATTGTTTTGTCTCACCACAAAGGAAATGGATGTGGTTTGTCTTAAAATGAAAATGTACAATGGACTCAGCAATAGATGTATGATCTGTTTTCAATCAAGACCTTAGATCCGGTCTCTCCCTTTGTCTAATCATATTCATTTTCTACCGAAATTGAATCTAGATCTGGGGCAGTCTTATAAGGTCTTTGTGAAATCTCTAAATGGGAAATCACTCCTCTTTGGGGTTCGTCCCTTTTAGCTAGTGATAGTTCTGAAAATAAATCCAGTATAATTTGTGTATACCAGCAGATCTGTAGATTCTAATTCATGAAGGCAGATTGTTACAAGATGTCATCTAGTTTGTTGTCACTCACTACTTTGTAAATTTATCAGTTTCCCATAGTGCAGAAAAGCAATGAAAGTTGAAGCCATTTCCCAAGCCACAAGAGTTATCAGAGCTTAATTGGACCCTCTCCATTGCATAGTGCTCAAAAATAGATTTCCAATGGTATATGGAAGTTCGAAAATGGACCTCTGGATCATAAGATATGGCATGTTGAAGTTACCCATGCAATGTCAGAAGACCAGGAGGAAAGGACCAAATACAAAGGCAAATTGCATATCCCAGGACCATGAGCTAATCGTAATCACAAATTGGTTATCGACAGGTCCAAGCAGAGTTATTTATCGCATATCAGAGGTCAAGGGCAGTCCTGCATCCCGCAATCTCGCAGGTCCCACAGACGACATCCTGCAATATCATTATATTGCAGTCTTGCAATCCCGCATCCCGCAACATCGCAGTCCTGCACACTCTAAAACCTTGCATTATTTCTGATTTGTGAAATAATTTTAAATTGTTGAGGATTGTGGAAAAGGCTTAACAAAGGAAATGCATGCAAAAATAGGGACAGGTGAGCCCTTTCTCTCTCCTCCACATCACAATACAGTTTATCGAAGGTCAGGGGCCCTGGGCACAGTGAATCCCGCAATCCCACGATAACAGCAATAGGTGGGGTAAAGGGGCTACCACTTTAAAAAAACCTTGCGATCTCCCTGATTTGCAATACAGTATTAAATCGTCGGGGAGGGGCTACTTTTTATTTTAACAAAGGAATTCACGAAAAACCAAGGCTGGGTGGGCCATTTTCTCTCTCCTCCGAGGGGCCACATGGCACAATCCCATTGGCACATATGTATGATATAGAAGTTGATGTCATCAATGACGTGGTATTACGTAATTGACGTAGTAATACGGAGGACACGTGGCCTTCAAATTCAGCATTTTCAGGGATCCTATAGGGGCATTTCTGAATGATATGTGTCACCACTCACAAGGTGACACGTGGCAATGATGACATCACCCCCCACAGATTGGAAATCAGTGATCACGCACAGAAAAGTCTCTCTTCCTCCAAGTTCCTTTCAGGCTTGTGATTGTAATAAGCAAGGATCCTCCCTGACACAATATATTATGTGATCTAACCTATAAAGCCCCCATGTCCGGACAGTCGACCAGCCCTGAGAAAGAAATTAAAAAGGACTTCCCCTCCCACAATGTGATTGTGATACTCTTGGTGGGCCTAACCCTGCGAATTGGTGATCGTGGGGTTCATGGGGAAATAACAGTGGTAACCCTCTGAAAATGTTGAAGTGTAGAATTTCATATAACAAAGGAAAGAAGCCCCTGGACAGGAGCCTAAAGGCCTTAGCACTCAAGGACTCAGCACTTGGTCGAAACCCCTGGTCATATGAAGGAAATAACAAAAAGGGGATATACCAAAAGGGGCCTAAGAGGAAATCAAAACGTGTTTATTTCGTAATATTTCAGTGATAAAGGCACGCACTCGAAAGACTTCTTGTTACATCCTAAACGCATCCCCAGGTAGACCAGGAGCATGATACAAAGCTTTTAAATACAGATGGGCCAACATCTCCAGTATTGAATAAGAGTATGGTGCGGTTGTGTACCAGTATGGGTGGCTTAGAAGTGCTTAATGATTCAACATGAGGCTCCACTCAACTTCAGAGAAAGAACTAATCAGGCAGTTAAGGCAGAATAGACGAAAATCGGCTAAGAAGAAGAGGGACGCACATGACAGAGACATGGCTTGACCAGAGGCCATTCACAGGAACAGCAGAAGCGACGCTTCCTCCGTCATCCTCCAGTTTTCTTTTTAGTTCTACAATTTCTATTTATTTCCAAGAAGGGATTAAATCCCAATTATAATAATTGTTGGAAATAGCGCCTTACCTAGGCCGAGACAGCTAGTCTAACAGACAGTTGGAGCTCTGGTTTAGATATTTTGTTGCAACTGTAATCCAAGCTTCCCCTCTTCTTATAAATAGGGGGAAGAAACACTTATGAAAGGGTTTTTACCGAATTTCTCACCTCAAGGTTTGAATTTTGAGATGCCACTTTGGTTCTATTTGCTCATTCATGGGGGACTTGACTAATGTTGTTCTAAATGTCATGGATCAGTATGTTGGACTCGTATTGGATTAATGAAACTCCCTAGTGATTCCAAGCATGATCAATGTGCAGTACATTTCTTCTTGGTAAGTCTCATTTCATTTTTGTTTTCCCTTCTTTGAAATAGTATAGTGAAGCTGTTGGTTTCTCTCTAATTCATGGATTTATCTTGGCTGTTAAATAGAGAACAATACCTGTTCATAATCTAGATTTACTTGTGTTATTCACTAGCATACAGTGCCTATAGAAATTACAGATTTACTAGTGTATTTGATTAACTTTCAGTACCTATGTTAGCTCATATTTACTTATGTTGTTGCCAGATAATGATACCCATATTATATTCGGCCTGAAATCTTCTTTTGCGCTCCACTGTTTCTATCACTCCACCTCCTTCCTCTTCCATATTTCTACTGGAACATTATTGTTGAGGATTTTTTTTGCTACGGCCCTAAGCATCTATTTCCCTCCTTCCTCTCTTCCTCTCCACCATTACTACAACTTCAGTATTGAGTTGTCTCATTATTGTGTGTCGGCCACCAGAAGAAGACATTTCTCTCTGATATTGCCCTGATATACCCCTGCATTTGGATCCATGTGTTGGCTCGAGTTTACCTTAATGAAGGCATATTGAACCAAGCCCCTTTTATTATCTTTTTATTACGTGACAATTGGAGTGCTGTAAAAAATCCTTTCATAGATAATCTTCCATGAACTCCTCTATTTAAGATGTCCTAGGCACTGGTCTACAATCAACCTAGAGGTTGTCTCTAGGAGGCTTTCTAGGCCCCCTTGAAGCACTCATGTCGCAGGTGCTAGAAAAAGCCAAAACATCTTTCTGGCACTGTTGTCGAGGAATGGATTAGAATATTTATCCTTGTGTACGACAAAATTTTACATTTCCTCTATTAGGTGAGCAAGGGAAGTGGGTTGAAGATATCTCACCTTGGCAACTCCATTGTTCATTTTATGCTAAACATCAAGGTGACTCCATTTTCCATGTCTTTATTTGATCATCTTGGCTTTCAAGCATACCTATACTCAATCTGATGTTGCAGCAGTTGAAAAATCTCCCTAACTCTGAACCTGCAATCACTCATATAGGGAGGTTTTCGAGATGGTCATTCCTGGATTCTTGGTCAACAAATTTGCCCCACTCGATTTCTCTTCTATCTTTGGTTATCCCAATCATGTCCCTTAATTTCATGAATGGAATACCTATTTGCCTAGATTCAGTGGAAGCGCAGGCTTGACTAACACCTCAAAGAATTTCATGAATGCATGGAACAATAGGGCATTTTCCTTGAAGATGTACAAATGAAATTTTTCATGTATTCTTTAGAGAAGGGTGCTAGAGTCTTGTACAGGACAATACCTCATGGCAGTATATCTTCCCTAAGAAGTTTTCATATAGCATTCAATCAATATTGTAAAGAATTATATCCACTAAATTCTCTATTTGAAGATTGATGTGTGCATTTTAGCGATGAAGACATTCCCGAGGTCGAACACCCTACTGAAGATATTTGTGGAGATCCACTCCAAGAAAACATCCTCTCGCATCAAGAAGCATCACCCAATGAGCTAGAAAGAGAAGAAGGAAATGTCATCGAGCTGCCAAAAAACCCTCAGGGGTCTGATTTGGCCAAATGTGATGTTTCCCCTTTGTTGGGCATGGAATCCCCCCCACAGCATGTTTTGGGGCTCAAAGCCCAAGTTTTGGTCAATATGTTGTAAGACTCCGCGAATTGCGAGCACGGAGCGCGAAATGTATGTTGATTCATAGGGTTGTCCACCCTAAGTTTTGTAATGTAATGTTATGTCATGTCAGCCTACCCATGGTCTGTAGACCATGGGATTGTATAAATAGAGTAAGGCTCTAAGTTGTAAAGATAATTAGATACATATGGATTGATGGATGTAATGATCTAATAGCGGATACAAAAGGAGTCTAAGTGTCTTGGGTCGTAGTAGTAGGAAGAGGCTCTGCAGTTGAGTGCGCAGAGTCCTAGTAGATTCCGCAGCTTAGTGCGCGGACCCCTGCAGCTAAGTGTACAGGGTGAAGTTGAGTTTGTAACCCAAGAAGAAGAATAATAAAGAGAATTTTGATTCCAAATACTGTGCATCTTTTTTTGTATGATTTTCTATGCATTTATACTATTTTGTTTATTGCGCGCACTTATATGAATATTGAACATTGTTAAGTATAATTGGGCTCATACAGATAAGCTGAGTAACCGGATAATATCAGGTTAATAGTAAGGAACTTGGGTAATAACATGGATCACACCTCAAACAGGGTTGTGCATAGGCAGCATTGCAGGGTGCGAGGTACTGATAGGTGCGCGTAGAAACATGCAAGTAGGGTCAAATCGCGGACCACCCAAAAACCATCAAACATCTCCAGGGTGTGGAAACCTAGTTCTAGCACCCTCCCATACTACTTCGAGTGAGACCTTAGTCCGCGCTCTGCGGACTGTTGTTGAAAGGGCCAGTAGTACCAGGATTTGTTTGGCTAAATCATCTTTGAATCTGGGTCAGGCCCATACAAGCCAACAAATGGTTCTATTGTCGGGTCTCGGATATGCATAAGGGATGTCTGATGTCGTGTCACTGGAATCCAATGAAGAAAGAAATTGAAGGGTGGTTGGACAAGAAGATTCACGAGTTCATGGTGTAGGAAAATAAGAATCCGCAAGTATCTAAGGAACAGTGGTTGGAGCGCTACTTATATATGGAAATCCATGAAATTTTCTTTGTGTCCTTTCCTTCTAAGCTGTATGAATGGATTTCAAAGCTAGTAGACAGTTAGGGAAGGTGTAGGCTTGACAAACCAATCGTGTGGACTCCGAAATTAGTATGCAGACTAGAAGCGTCAGGAGATAAGACCGTGCAAGATGTGGACCATTGGCTTGATTGAATTATAGGAGGATTTATCACTGAGTTTGCAATAAATATGACCATCAGCTACAATGAGGCGGAGCGACACTTCCTCAAGGGACCGTGAGGTAAGTACATTAAATCTCTAAACACTTGGATTAATATTCTATTGTGCAAAAGTGGGTTATGCAAATAAATTAATGTTTGGGGCTACGCGAAGTGGGAAGATCTACAGAAGTAGAGGTAGTGAAGAAGTAGAAACCAATCCCTTAATTTCACCCTCGTGGTAAAGCGAG
Source organism: Pinus taeda (assembly GCA_000404065.3). Classification (NCBI taxonomy): domain Eukaryota; kingdom Viridiplantae; phylum Streptophyta; class Pinopsida; order Pinales; family Pinaceae; genus Pinus; species Pinus taeda. The sequence continues at coordinate 24,217 of APFE030287454.1, read as the reverse complement.
GAAGAGCTCGTGAAAGTTTCTCCGAGAAGCATAGTCAATTTGATAAGGCAGCGAATTCCGCGCTTACCACCTCCACCTACACTGCCACCTGTCTCACCCTCATCACCTCCATCTCCACCCACCCCACCTCCACCACCACCATAGTTCAGTATGGCGAGTGCGATCAAACTACCAGTATTCAAAGGAGTAGGGAATGAAGATCTAGACCAATTTTGGTTCGTGGTAAGGGCGGTATGGGAAGCACAAGGAGTCGTGGACGACAATATCAAGAATGCTATACTGGTAAGCGCATTGCAGGATTGTGCATTAACATGGTACATTAATAATTCTAATGACCATCCAAACACAGGAATCACAGAAATCCAGACTGCGTTGAACTGGGAATTTAGCAGGCCAAAGTTGGAGACACAATAAATTATCGAGTTTAAGGAGATCGCGATGCTCCTGGGTGAGACCTCCTAGGATCTGGACCAAAGACTGATGGGTATGATTCGCGAAGCTAACATGACTTTAATGGATGGACAACACCGTGCATGGCTTGTAGTGTCACTAACACCGCATTTAAGGATGGCGTTGTCACAACAAAAGCTTTCCACCCAGGCCGAAGATTTGGAGATGGAAATGAGATTGCATGAGACCCCTATACAAGACCCTTTTATGGGAGTCCAACAAATCCACACGCAACTGCAAAATCTATGTCTAGAGATGCAGAGTTTGAAACAGGAAAGGACACCTCAGCCAGAGGCGCGCAAGGAGGTATGGTGCATAAAATGCAAAGGCCAGGAGCATGACAAGGACCACTGTCTAGTGTTCACGAATTACTTGGTGGGAGGAGGGTTAATTATGTTCATTCCGAAGGCACAAGTAGGACCAAGCATGGCACCTGCACTATGATGCACGATCTGTCAAATAGGACGAAAACACACTATGGATAATTGTCATCTATTGCAGAAGTATATGCAGACATCCTAGCAATTGTTTTGTAATTCTTGTAGGTCGGTAGGCCATGATGAACACACCTATAGAAGCTATGAACTAATGATGGATCGGACTCTTGCCTACAGGGTGTAGACCAAAACGCAAGCCCTCGACTGAAATGCAGGAATGATGCGCGCCGGATTTCAGGGGCGTGGATGAGGTTGAGGTGGAATGGGACCAGGAAGGGGTCGCAGACAACTAATTTGTTACAATTGCAGAGGGCCAGGGCACTATGCCTGCGATTGTACAAACCCGACAAGAACATCATGTTTGTATTATACTCAGTTTGATCATAAGGCAAAAGATTGCCCTACATTGATAGCAAGGTTTCACAAAAAAGGGGTACTCCAGCCTCCTCTGACTCAGAATTTGCAGATGATGAGGTCTAAGTCGTGTGAAGAAGACTCGAATGTTAACATATTGCTCTTGAGCAGCATGAGCACTGGCGATGATAAAGGTAAGTAGTCAAAAGAAAGTGTGTGGGTTCACAAGGCTCCTACAAAGGAACCTGAACTTGATTTAGAACACGCGAAGGAGACATTCATGGAAGCTAAGAAGAGCTTCATGGAGGCCTCTACTTCAGGTAGTAAGGATCAACTATAACTAGGGATGGATCCTTCAATGCTCACTATGTTTCTGGAGACATGCATGAAACCGGTACGCAACAGCAAGGCAATAAAAGGACTACAGGAACTCATCACTAGGTGCACGGGGTTGGGAGAACTGCACTTGGTTCGGAAACTTGGAAAGAATGCATTGAGCACAGGAAGGGAAATGAGGTTGACTATGAAAACAGGCGAGTATGAAATGGATCAGGTAATCCTGGATCTCAGATCAGACGTGAATTTACTGCCAAAACAAACATGGGAATGCATGGGCAGACCCATGCTACAATGGTCTCCTATTCAGTTGCAAATGGCGAACCAATAGAATATCTTGCCCATGGGAAGATTGCAAGGGGTAACGGTGGATATTGAAGGTGTGAGTGCATAGGCTAATTTTGAAGTGATAGAGATTGTCGATGACAGCAATCCCTATCCTGCGCTACTAGGAATAGACTGGGCCATCGATATGAACGAGTCATAAATCTGAAGAAGCGCAAAATTATTTTTGAGAAAATGTCACTACGCGTAGTAGTATCGCTAGATCCTACCGAAGGAGCGTGATACACTAAACCAGTGCATGACGATGATATTGATGAAAATCTCGATTGCATCTACAAGATAACTACACGAGAACAGGATTAGGTGAATCCAACTACAGATGGAAGGATTTCGTGGGAGCACGAAAGCTCCTACACTTCCGATTCAAACAAAGAAGTAGAGCGATGGCAGAATCGGCTGCACAAAGTAACAACGCTTAATTGAAACATGATATTTAGATCACTGCGCTGCATGACAACGGAGGCAACGGATCTGCCAACATATGAGGGTTGACAGTAGTGGATGAATTCTTGAACGAATTTGAAAGCACAGTACCAGAGTAGCAGCATTTCGATGCTCTGAAATGGGCATTGCACGCAACGCCCACAAGATGGTGGGGTACACATTAGGGGAGTTTTGAGGACTGGCGCAGATGCAAGAGGATGATGCGCCTACTATTTGGAAAACCCCAACTAAGGATGAGAGCTGGTTACCAGGGACAGAACAATTTGCACGCCCATCTTTCCCGATGGGTACAGACATATGACATGCAGCCCACACAAGCGAACACCACTCCCAGATTAGAGAATCGGAACAAAACGCAGCAACAAGAAAGGCAAAGTGTGCTAAGGACTATCCATGGAGAAGCATTCGACAGGGTGTGCGAAGTGTTGAACAGGGTTCAACAGGTGAAATGTACTGTGTGAGACCTGCGTGTACCAGTGGTTCGATGGGCCTATAGGACCATGTACAAAACCCTAACCACGAAAATGATTCTAACGATGAGGAATAGGGTAGGGACTATAATTTCTAAGGGGCATGAAACGAGGATCCACACATAATAGCACCTACAGGTGTGACAGTGCGCAATGCCCAGGACGAAGACATCACAAAGTTACATGGGGTAGAAGACATAAGGCTTCAGGAAGCCATTCGGCAAGGGAACCTTAGACTTCGTGAACTCAAAAAGGACCAGGTATGACTAAGGAAGAAAAGCATTTTGATGGACACAAAGGTCAAGAGGATCGAAAACGAGATCAAGCAAGCATATCTCGTCGATAAACCAAGGATGGAAAGGCAAGGTGTGGATGATCATACCAATGAATTAGAGGACTATCGCCAAGAATTGATTATTCTGCTGCCATGGCTAGGACCACATATCACCAAATGTAGTACCTATGGGAATGCACTGCATACGGTAGAGTGCACGACGCCAACTATCGCGAGGGCAATTGAGGATTTTCTGCGGACTATACTGAAAGGTGAGATGGAACCTCGCACAGGCAATGCGACCACCTTACTAGCCATAGGAATAACAATCTTAGTGCTCCAGGAAGTTGAAAGGGAGCACGGGACTATAAAAGAGTCTGCTTGGGAGCTATGCAATAAGGGAGGTGTGCACAGAGTCAACATGTCACAAGATTCGTGCCCACACAAAGGGTTGTGCTGCTGTACAGGTAGGCTGGGAAGTGACCGTTGGTGTCATTGTTCATGACGGAATGTCCGGTTTGAGGCCAAATGGAGTGAGCGACGGACTTTTAAGATAGCAGTTACGAGCAGGATTTTGGAAAATATGCTGCCAAGAAAGCATTGATGGCCCGGAATTGGGGGGAATAGTCGAATTTGAATTCAAAAGGTACTATAAAACTCCAGGGGCTAGCCACGAGACAACACTTGTTCACTTGAGACTTGAGCGGTTGAATAGAGCACAGAGTGTTGAGCGTCGATTGATATTCGAGCCCCTAAGTTCGCGAAAGACCACATACAGTACATACAAGATGACGGATATCAGGGCAAGTTTGGGCTTTAAAGAAGGAACCGCCAGCGAGGGCGTGCCGACCCATATGGTACATGATGTTCCCGAAGATACTAGGGTCACACCAAAAATCTCGAAATCCCCTCGGACACTGATACCGAAAAAAGATAAGCAAACAGTGGGACCAGTCCACATGTCCCCGAGGAATCTACGGTTCGATAAGCTATCAATGGAGGAAAAGGGAAAGGTTGTCACCATTGAGTTAGATGAAGAGGAGGAGGACTTACAAGCTCTGATTGCCGAGGTAGAGGAAGAATAAGACGTGGAGGAAGACATTCAACTGATGCGCTCTATAGAAAAATTTCCTGAGTATGTCCCTCCGCGAAAGGGGAAAGCTAAGGTACCAAAGGATCTGGATGCGACAAAGAGTGCACTCCAGACCCTGCTCCTCCCTAATAAAATTACCTCTGAGTGTTTGCACCTAAGACGTGTGCCTACCCTAAAATTTGAAGATTGGGACCTCGCAGACAGCGAGAAGTTCCCACACTTAGAGACGAAGGGCCTAATAAAACATAATACGAAGGGGTCGGTGATCACATTACAACTGCGAAAATGGTTGCATAGTGTGGAGAAGGTCAGGTTGCTTCATCTACTATGGATACCACATTTTCATCGCGCGCTCATCACCATTTTCTTCATCAGTCAGCTGCTTTGTCTGGTGCATGATGGGTACTTACGGCTGGAGGAGCCTATTCCCATCACAGCGGATCTCATCCACAAAATTTCTCAACTTCCCTGTAAGGGAAAGGAACCCGCGACGATATCAGGAAAAAGCGGCGATTTGGCTCTTACGGAAGCCATGAAGAAAAAATATAAGCTCGAGAAGAAAAAGAGGGGTTACGCCATCAGCAGTATCAAGGATAAAGGGGTGCACGTAGCCACCCAACTCCTAGCCAGTAAAGTAATGAGAAAATGTCGCGGCGAAGAAGTACCAGCGCTGGTAGTTACATTAGCCAAACAGTGTGCGGAAGGGGCCTAGTTCAACTGGGTCGAGTTCCTCTCCGATGAATTTTTGCTCAACTGCAAGGAGGCCCAGGAGCAGGGTAAGACCTTCCACTATGCGTGGGTGCTCTTGTCCATCTTGTTGGTAGTGGGAGAACTGCCAGAGGAAAGCCAGTTCCCAAGCATTGAGTGTGACTTACTAGAGGCCACAAAGTATGCTTTTCTCTGGGCTACCAAGGACACGAAGCAAATTCGCGATAGTAATATTTTCTAGGTGCTTATGGAGGTGAGCATCTGAATGTGGATTAATAGGAGGCCGCACCTATCCCCCACAGTGCACAACAATCTGTGGAGTTTTGTAGACTTCAAGGTGGACATGCACAATATTTACATCAGGGCGCGAAAGGATCTAACGCAGCAGTGGACAAAGCTCCCATTCATAGCCATTGATGATGCAATCTTTCAGTGTTAGAGACATGGCCTCCTGAGTGGCACACCTTGGTTTTGGTGGAATTGGAGAAGACAGAAACGCAAAAAAGGAAGGAGGATGCTAAGCTACGCGTCACCCAGCTGGCTGAGAAAAGGCACAAAAAAAAAGTGGCAGTCGAGGTCAAGGCAGCCCGCGAAGTGACACAGGTAGTCATGGAGCAAAAGAAGGTTTCCAAAGCAGTAGCAGCAGCACAAACAATAGAGGCAGCAACCAAACAGGCAAAGGAGAGCCAGGAAGTGTCTACAGGATAGGAGGCAGAGGACACAAACCTTGCAAAAGAGGGCGCGGATCCAAGAACCACTTTGACCCAACTCAAATGGTCGCACATCCCAGAAAGATCGGATCCACAGAAAAAGGTCAAGGCCTCGGAGCTAGCCATCAACCCGATCACATTGACTGAAGGAGACCTCTATGACATCGGTGAGACGGTTCGCGATGTCACCAAGGAAGCGCTCCAAGAAGTTATGACGAAGTAGCAGATTGTATTGGGGGCCCTAAGGGCGCAGCTACAGGAACTACAGGTGTCGCCCCCACATGAAGGAACCTTGTCCACCTACGCTGCAACATGTACATCAGCAGTAGAATAGATGTTATGCACAAGGATGGCCAATACCATAGTGTTACCGGAAGGAGCGCTAGTAGCAGCAAATGAGATCGATAGATCTACAGTTGGCAGGATCAAAGGACTTGGCCTCAATTTGGTTGCCCTTCCATGAGAAACATTGTACCAACTACAGGATGGAATAACAACAGAACTCTGCGCCAGGGAGGGTTGCGTAATACAGGTTCTGAGTGAGCAAAAGATAAACATTGAACAGCTCAGCCTGCAGTGTGATGAACTGGTATCACAGACTCAGCAGTTGGAATAGGTGGTAGATGACGCTTGCAAAGGCATCTCAGAGCTGGCCATCCCAGCAGATCTACTAGCAGTAGAGTGGATCCATAGGTTGGCAATCGGCGTCCATGAAGCTAGAGCAGAAACGACAAAGGTTCAGTTGGAGCTGAACCTTCAAATAGTCGAGCTACGGTTAAAGGCATAGCCTTCCACTCCCCCAGAAGTTAGAGAATAGCACACTAGCACTATCCAAACAGGGTTGGAATAATTGGACGTGCAGTACAAGACTGTACCGGTATGATGGAACAAGCATTTGCGATCCTCACATCTTTGCAGGAGAACCCCAACATACAGCACCTAGAAACAGAGGCATGCGAACTTCAGGTGCAGTACGACAGTGTCCGAGGAACTGCTCAGACAGTAGTCCTCACTCAACGGCTTGCGAAGATGTAGCAAGCTAAGGCATTGAAGGTCCAGCAAGTGGATGTGACGCGATAGAAAGAGGTAGTTCTCAAAGCGTGCCTCTAGCCATGATTGACGAGGCCTTCACCATCATCGCAGATATCGAAGGCAAGCTCGCACATATGCATGGGATGTACATGCTAAGGCATGGATTTTCTCCTAACAAAGAGGCTTTAGAAGAGCGCATGCAGTAGGTCTAGCAAACCGCAAAGCAGTGCGTTGCGGACCTCCAAGCAGTTCCAGACCAGTTGGGGGGACTCCACACCAAGATCGCCGCGCTGACATAGTGACTTGAGGGCAAGTCACGATGTTTATGTTGGGGGCCTATTGGGCATGGAATCCCCCCACAGCATGTTTGGGGCTCAAAACCCAAGTCTTGGTCAAATATGTTGTAAGACTCCGATAATTGTGGGCGCGGAGCGCGAAATGTATGTTGAGTCATAGGTTTGTCTGCCCTAAGTTTTGTAATGTAATGTAATGTCATGTCGGCCTACCCATGGTCTATGGACCATGGGATTGTATAAATAGAGCGAGGCTCTAAGTTGTAAAGATAAGTAGAGATAGATGGATTGTTGGATGTAATGATCTAATAGCAAATACAAAAGGAGTCTAAGTGTCTTGGGTCATAGTAGTAGGAAGAGGCTCTGCAGCTGAGTGCACAGAGGCCTAGTAGAGTCCGCAACTGAGTGCACGGACCCCCACAACTGAGTGCGTAGGGCAAAGTTGAGTCTGTAACCAAAGAAGAAGAAGAATAAAGAGAAGATTGATTCCAAATATTGTGCATCTGTTTTTGTAGGATTTTATATGCATTTATACTGTTTTGGTTATCGTGGGCACTTATATGAATACTGAACACAGTTAAGTATAATTAGGCTCATATTGATAAGTTAAGTAATCAGATAATATCAGGTTAATAGTAAGGAACTTGGGTAATAACATGGATCGCGCATCATTTAGGGTTGCACGAAGGCAACATTGCAGGCTGCGAGGTACTGATAGGTGTGCGTAGCAACGTGCGCGCAAGGTCAAACTGCTGACCACCCAAAAACCATCAGACATCTCCAGGGTGTGGAAACTTGGTTCTAGCACCCTCCCATACTACTTCGAGTGAGACCTCAATCCACACTCCGCGGACTGTTGCCGAAAGGTCCAGTGGTACCGAGATTTGTTTGGTTAAATCATCTCTACACCTGGGTGAGGCCCATACAAGGCAACACCCTTCCTATGATGAATACAACTCTAGTGAAGAGTCAAGTGGTGCAGAGCCACCATGCTCCCAATCATGGGAAACTGCGCAAGAAGAGGAATACCACCAAGCAGTCACTAAAGAGGCTCTAGTCCACGATGCACATCTTTCACCCGAAGAACATGATTAAGAACCTCCTCCTATTTTTGGTTCATATTATTCAAAGGAGGATGAGATTGTCGTGGAGTTTCAGAAGGAGTCATTTACCAGCAAGTGGAGAGCCTGCTCCTAGCAGTAAATTTTTCAAGAAGAGCCTGAAGTTGAAGAACCAAGCAGTGTCTGTGATTATTTATCATAGAAATATTCCTACTGGGAATTCTCGAGGGACCCTCTAGTTTATGACTCCTATAGTTCAGAAACTGAATATTTCGTTGCAGATTTCCAAGAGGGTTGGCATTTTGAAGAATGGGCAGTAAAATTCCAGCAACAAGCTTTTCTTGAAAGACCTAAGGTTGAGGAGTTGGAAAGTAATTGTGGCTGCCCTGAACAAGAGGATATTGGTCAGCAGAATGCTCATGAAAAAGAGGCAATTGCAAGTTTTCCTTGTAAATTCCATGACCCTATGGACGAATACATGAGCCTATTCTTAAGCCAGCAACAGAGGTTGTATCAGCGACATGTATTAGGTTCTTTATTTGAAGACTTTTCATGGTGCATGCTTGCTTTAATTTTTATTTTTCAACAATGTGAAGGCATAAGGCCAAATACTCTAATGTTGGCCTAGCTCCATTGGAGGGTCGAACTCACTTGGGTGAATTGAGCCCTGTGCATAAGTAGGAATGTATATAAATAATCTCACTAGCTGAGCATTTACTTTCCAGTTGGTAGGATTTATTTTTATATGTTCTATATGGATGAGGAAAGCCACATGGAGATTTTCTAGTTGCAAAGTTCCATTATATTTCTGACTCCGTGCCCAATGGTGAAGGATACTGGTCTACATGTTCTCAACACCTTGCTAGAAAGGCACTGTCTCCAGTTGGAGCCAATGTTGTCACTCGTTGCTTTGTAAAGTTATCAGTTGCCTAGAGTGTAGAAAAGAAGTGAATATTGAGCCATTTCCCAAGCCAAAAGATCTATTAGAGCTTAATTGGACCCTCTCCATTTCATAGTGCTCAGAAAGAGCTTTCCAATGGTATATGGCAGTCCGAAAATGGACCTCTAGATCATAAGATATGGCATGTTGAAGTTACCCATGGAAAGCTAGAAGACAAGGAGGAAAGGACCAAATATAAAGGCAAATTGCATATCGCAGGACCAAAAGCAAATCGCAATCGCAAATCGGTTATTTTTTGGTCTAGGCAGAGTTGTTTACCTCATATTGGAGGTCAGGGGCAGTCCCGCATCCCATAGGTCCTGCAATATTGCTATATCGCAGTCCTGCGATCCCGCATCTCGCAACTGATCCAAATGGAAAATGGAAACAACCCATGGTATTCATCCACCCATGTTATTCATCCACCCATGGAATTTACCCATGGTATTGTAAGTGGCATCCACCCATGGTATTATAAGTGACATCCACCCATGGTATTCATTCACCCATGGTATTGTGACATCCACCCATGGTATTCATTCACCAATGGACTTTACCCATGGTATTATAACCGAAAAATACTATAAGTAACAAGTTGCATTTTGTAGAAGGACAGTTTGTCCGCCACAATGTAGCTTTTACAGTTATTTTCCGATTTAATAAAAAAATTCTTTGTGGTTTTATTTATTGGGCATTCTCCTCTTTTCTTCTAGCATTTCAATTTTTCAGATATTGGGGGTCTCTCTCCCAAAATCCATTTCAATCTTTTAGATCTTGGGGGCCTACCCCCAAGATTCAGATTAGCAACATCACAGTCTCGTACATTCCAAAACCTTACGTTATCATCGATTTACGATATAATTTTAAATCATCGGGGATCGCCGAAAAGTCTTAACAAAGGAAATGCATGCAAAAATATGGACAAGCGGGCCCTTTCTCTCTCCTCCATGTGGCGGTACGGTTTATCGAAGGTCGAGGGGCCTAAGCACAATGAATCCCGTGATATCGACAATCAGTGGAGTAAAGGGGCTACCACTTTAAAAAAACCTTGCAATCTCGCCAATTTGCGATAGAGTATTAAATCGTCAGGGAGGGGCTGATTTTATTTTAACAAAGGAATTCACAAAAAACCAAGGTTGGGTGGGCCATTTTCTCTCTCCTCCAAGGGGCCATGTGGCACAATCCCATTGGCCCGTATGTATGACATGGCAGTTGATGTCATTAATGATGTGGTAGTATGGAAATGATGTGGCAGTACGAAGGACACGTGTCATTCAAATTCAGCATTTTTAGGGGTCCTATAGGGGCATTCCGGGTGACACATGGTAGTGATGACCTCACCCCCTGAAAATCGACAATTAGCGATCACGCATAGCAAAGTCTCTCTTCCGCCCAAGTTCCTTTCAGGCTTGTGATTGTGATAAGCGGTGATCCTCTAGGACATGATATATTATGTGATCTAGCTTATAAATTCCCCGCATCCGGACAGTCGATCAGCGCTAAGAAAGAAAGTAAAAGGGCCTTCCCCTCTCGTAGTACGATTGCGATACTCTCGGTGGGCCCAATCCCAGGGATCACCGATCATCGAGTTCATGGGGAAATAACAGTGGCAACCCTCTGAAAACGCTAAAGTGTGGGATTTCATATAACAAAGGAAAGAAGCCCCGAATAGGAGCCTAAAGGCCTTAGCACTCGAGGACTCAGCACTTGGTGCAGCCCCTGTTCCTATGAAGAAAATAGCAAAAAGGGGCTATACCAAAGGGGCCTAAGAGGAAATCAGAATGCATTTGTTTCGTAATATTTCAATGATAAAGGCCCACACCCGAAAGACTTCTTGTTACATCGTAAATGCATCCCCAAGCAGACCAGGAGCATGATAGAGAGCTTTTAAAGATGGATGGGTCGGCAGCTTCAGTATTGAATAAGAGTATGGTGTGGTGGTTTACCAGTATGGGGGGCTCGAGAGCACTTAATGATTTAGCATGGGGCTCCACTCGACTTCAGAGAAAGAATTAATCAGGTAGTTAAGGTAGAATGGACGGAAATCGACTAAGTAGCAAAGGGACGAATGCACATGATAGAGACGTGGCTTGACTAGAGGCCATTCATAAGAACATCAGAAGGGACACTTCCTCTGTCATCCTCCAGTTTGGCTTTTAGTTCTGCAATTTCCATTTATTTCTAAGAAGGGATCGAATCCCATTTGTAATTGTTTTGGGAAATAGCGACAGCTAGTCTAACAGACAGTTGGAGCTCTGTATTAGATATTTTGTTGCAACTATAATCCAATCTCCCCCTCTTATTATAAATAGGGGGAAGAAACACATATGAAAGGGTTTTTCCGGAATTTCTCACATAAGGGTTTGAATTCTGAGATGCCACTTTGGTCCTATTTGCTCATTCATGGGGGACTTGACTGATGTTGTGTTGAATGTTATGGACTGGTATGTTGGACTCATATTGGATTAATGAAACTCCCTGGTGATTCCAAGCATAATCAATGTGTAGTACGTTTCTTCTTGGTAAATCTCGTTTCATTTGTGTTTTCCCTTCTCTAAAATAGTATAGTGAAGTTGTTGGTTTCTCTCTAATTCATGGATTTATCATGGATGTTAAATAGAGAACAATACCTATGCATAATCCATATTTACTTGTGTGATTCACTACCATATAGTACCTATATAAATTACAGATTTACTGGTGTATTTGATTAACCTACAGTACATGTTTTAGCTCAGATTTACTTATGTTGTTGGAAAATAATGATACCCATATTATATTTGGCCTAAGACCTTCTTTTGCGCTACACTACTTCTATCACTCCACCTCCTTCCTCTTCCATATTTCTGTTGGAACATTGTTGCTAAGGATTATGTTTGCTACAGCCCTAAGCATCTATTTCCCTCCTTCCTCTCTTCTCTCCACCACTACTACAACTTTAGTTTTGAGTTGTCTCATTATTGTGTGTCGACCACCAAAAGAAGACATTTCTCTTTGAGATTGCCCCGATATACCCCCCGCATTTGGATTCATGTGATGGCTCGAGTCTACCTTAATGAAGGTCTATTGAACCAAGCCCATTTTATTATCTTTTTATTACGTGACAATTGGAGTGTTGCAAAAACCCCATTCACAGATAATCTTCCATGCACTCCTCTATTTAAGATGTCCTAGACATTGGTCTACAATCAACCCAGAGGTTGTCTCTAGGAGGCTTTCTAGCCCCCCCTTAAGCACTCGTGCGGCAGGTGCTAGAAAAGGACTACCCATTTAGCATAGACCATAGTGTCACAATTATTCTAAATTTGAGGTTGTAGGGTGGAGCTCCGGGAATGAATAACCCATTTAGATCGACATAGTTTTCTTGAAAGCCAAAGGGTCCCGCCTCATTCAAGGATGTCATGAAAGGAAAAGTTGCTACACCATACGGACAACCCCCAAATTTATCAATTCCAAGTCCCCATATGGTTGAACAGACGGAAAATGCACCAGACCTATCAATAAATTTGTTAGAAGTAAGTGATCCTTTTACAACTCTTCAAACTAGAGCTCTTATTTTTATAGTTAATGGTTTTTGACCCAAATCCATCAGTGAGTTTTCACTAATTGGACCAATAAATATCATATTTACTTGTGTTTGAAGGCATTCTTTGTGGTTCAATTCGATAATCATGAGGATATGGATTTTGTTTTAAACAAGTTTGGCATGGTTTTGGGGAAGGGCATGTCTCTATGTAAACCCTTGGTTTCCATAGTTTTATGCTACAATAATGTTGGTTACAAAAATATCAGTATGGGTGAGACTACACAACCTCCCACTCCCTTTCTAGAACCACCAAGTTTTGGAAGGTATTGGAAACACATTGGGGAAATTTTTGAAGATGGATCAAGACAGAATGGAAAAAGGTATTTTTACTTTCACTAGGATTTGTGTTTAGATATACCTTAGTAAAGGCCTTCCAGATCACATTCATTTGGTTCACAAATATTTTAAGTGAACCCAATTGTTAGATTTCTAAAAAAAGTCTTTCTGATATTGAAGTTTTCATCGAACAGGGCACTTGCACAATACATGTACCTAAGCAAAAAAAGGGCAAAGAAAATATCTCATAAACCAAAGGATGGAAATTTCTAGATTTGTTTCCTTTAGAAGACGAAGGCAAAGAAATAGACGAGAATCATCAACAAACAAAAGAACAAAATCAACATGGATCCCAAGTGAAGGGTGAAAAGAAGCAGAATAATTTTGAAAGTCACATCGAGAAAGCCAATGATTTAGCAATGATCCAGGCTCTAGGAAAACAGCATGAGGAAATATGCAATAGACAAGGAGCAACCAGAATAAAGAGAACCCAATCATTTGAGAGTTTAGACTCTGATAAAGAAGTGTCGGAAAAATCAGAAGGATAAGAAATGAAATTGTAATTTTCAATCCAAATAACGAGGGTTAGCAAAAAGTTCAAAAGAGGAAAAATAAAAAAGAGAAACACAATTCATCTGGGTAAATGTAATTATGTTGTTGTGCATTTATTACATGTTATGAGTATAGGTACCTAGGCTACTGTGCATGTGTTAATCACATGTAAAATGTAATTTTATTTTTTAATAAAATTACAAGTTTTTTTCTTAAGAAAACAATGCATATATTAATATATATATAATATATATATTTATAATTTATATATAATATATATATATATATTATATATATATATATATTCATTTATTTGTTTATTTATTTACATTTATTAAATAATTATTCGACATTACTATTATTTTTCTATATGGTTTTTTAGTGTTTAATTATTATCTCTAACCGCAAGGGGTGGATATTGCAATGGGTTTTTGGTCAAACCCATATTAGCTTAGGTTTGACCAAAAAATTCTATAGTTTAACATTGCACATTGAAATATATGATTTTTTTTTTTTAATAATTTAATTTATTTATGTTCAGTTTGATTGGCTATCAATTTGAACATGTTATTTCCCTTTGTCTCTATTGATGTGCCCATACCTCTATTAATTAACCAGAAGTACATAGATCGCATCAAGGTGTAGGGTGGCCATTTATGATATAATTTGTTTTGGGAAGGTGATAAAATTATTGTTAATGAGTATAATCACTTTATATTACTATTTATAAAAATGGTTAATGATTAATATAATCTAATAAAAAAAAATATTATTTAAAATCCTATTGATGTGCCCATACTTCTATTGATTAACCAAAGTACATAGATCGCATCAAGGTGTAGGGTGGCCATTTATGATATAATTTGTTTTGGGAAGGTGATAAAATTATTGTTAATGAGTATAATCACTTTATATTACTATTTATAAAAATGGTTAATGATTAATATAATCTAATAAAAAAAAATATTATTTAAAATACATATATAATTTAAAATTATTATTCAAAATCACATATGTAATTTAAAAAGGTTTATGAATGGTGTTAGCCTCCTACTGCAACAAGTTACTCATCTTTCATGATTGACATTTTTACATGCCAAATATGTCATTCTTTGCAAGCTGCAATGTTCCATATTTGCTACAGGAGCCAAAGAAGGATGCCAAGAGAATGTGTCAGTTCAAGTGCCACTGCTGTGTTCTAATTTTGATGTACTAGTCCATTTTTGAAGAATTTTCGGTTAAAGGGAGGTCCAAACAGTTTAATCTTGGTCTCCCTAGGTTTTAATTTCCTGTTTTAGAATATAGAGAATTAACATCTGTCCAAACAGCTTAATCTTGGCAGATTCCTAGATAGGTAGAGATGCAAGGGTGCTCAACAGCGTAATCTGAGCCCCTGGATGAAATAAGTGTAGATGTAGATAGGAGGACAGAAAAAAGAAAAAGTTGAAAAGCTGGGTTTGCTAGTTCAAGTACACCCAAACCAAAAAGAAGAAAAAATGCTAGGTAAGTAGGCTGGGTAGGTAGTTTTGTGGCTGCAGAATCAATGATTGTGATCAGTTGTGTGTTTTCAAGTATTATATCTATTCAAATCACAATTGCAAGGCAAAATCCACTTGGAGCAACTCAAGTGAGGCATGTCTAACTCCCCCTTCTTCTTCTTCACCAAATAATTCACTAACTTCCCCAAAGAGGTCAAGATCTACTTGATATCTCTTAAATCCATCATGTTTCATATCATTTCCCTTAGTAAAGATTTGCTTTACTTAAAGAGTGTTCATATGTCCTCTACAAAGTTCTATCTCCCCATTTTAAGCCTAAGACCTCTAAACTTAGCGCTTTCTTGTAACAATCCATATTAATTTCTAACTCTACTATGTAAATCCCTATGTATTTCTCCCCATCCCCTACTAAAAACTATGTTAATAACTCCCCTATATATTTATCCCTTCCCCCCTGGTTGAAAGATAACCATAAGTACACGTGGGAATTGCTAAGTTTGTCCGAAACATAGCAAGAACCCTCATTTTGCCCCTTTAAAACCATCTTCCAATGCAATGGACTCCTTCCAAAGCATGAAATTCCTCTTTTTTAGGTTATTGGACCCTCCCAAGGCCTCAAATACTCTTCAAAAGCGTATATACCCTTCTTCCGATCGCAATAACCCTCGTCGACTGCCTTAACATTCTTTCGATCCCTTTGGATTCCCCTCCGACGCGATTATCGCTGTCGCAGGTCCCAAGGTAAGGTTGCTCGTTCTTGTCCTCCCCGATGGATGCTCCACCGATACCATTTTGCAAATCGGCATATCACAATACTATATGCCACATATATATGCCCCTTCCCATTTTAGCCGATGCGATATCACAAGTCGGCAATCGGTGGTCGCAAGAATCATGTTCCCTAAATGCATGTCGCTTCCTCTTGCCCCGACACGACATTTTCATCGCATCAAAAGAGCATATTGCATCACAAATACTTCCTCGCCGCATGCCTCCATTCATTCATATATTTCGCTTAAACCATGATTCATCATTAAGACATGTTTCACTGCAAATTCATTGCAGATCGCAGCATTTCAGTTACCACTATCCCATCGCAAAAACATATAAGGCACCGCACCATTTAACACCCTACCACATCACCCTGCCACGTCACCCCGCTGACGTCATCCGTTGTACCAGGACCCACCGCTGACATCATGCTGACGTCACCCGCCAAAGAAGGGCGCGCAAGCGCGAAAAAGCATCTTAGGAGGCCCGGATTCAAATTCTGAGGCAGTTTTCGATGCGCGATTAGCACTTATCTTAGCGCTAATTGCGCATCGCTACAGGAAATGGGCCAAATTGGGGAATCTTTATGGAATCTTTTGATTCCATAGCTGTTTTTGCGCCGAAAAGAGCAGAAAAGGCCCGATTTTGCAGTTTTAACGTATCCGAAGAAAGAGAGAGGCCCGGTTTAGGCATTAAAGAATATCAAAGCAAATGTGAAGCCAAAATCCATGCCAAAGAGTATCAGTGTTGCGGTGAAGTGTATCAGTGAAGATATTCTCAGGGCTCGAGGCGAATAAAACATTAAAAGAAATCCTTAAAAGTCAAGAAGCAGTTAAGGAACCATTCAAAGCTCATCATCACAGTGACTGCACATTAAAACTCACATAAGATCAGTGGACCAAAGCTCAAAGCTCATTTATTGCAAAAGCACTGCACCAAGTCACAGAGGACACTACATTAACTTTTTTTGATCCAGTTGCTTCTGGCGCAGTTCAATAGATATTTTATTTGCATTTAATTTCCGCACAAGTTTAGGTTCAAAAACAATTTTCCCACAGACCTGTTTAGGTCGGTTGTAATAAATACTTCTATATATTTTACCTATAAAGACAGCCCTGAACAATGTGAAGAGGGTTGGTTTTTGTTGGTTGGATGTTTTGCTTAAGCAGAGACTCACACTGTATATCTGATAATTTCTATAATCAAAGACTGCTTACGAGCTTGGAGAATGAATTGTGTACTGTGTTTAATGGTTGAAGAGTGACTGTGGAATTCTTGTGCTGGTACATGATCCAATAAGTGTTTCTTACCTCTGTTTTTCATTCATACATCATTATCTAAACAACAGAAAGAAAGATTAGCATAGAATTTGTTTAATTGCACTCTATGCTCAATTTCTGTTGTTTCTTTATGTTTTTCATCTTTTTTAGGCATAAATATGAATTCCACTTGGCTCATATTTGCCCTAACTCACCATGTATGACAGTTATCCAGGGATTCTTAACTGCCCATAGATAGAGCTCATTTTCCTTCCCTCTGCTAAGTTGATTGAGAGATTCTTAATTGCCTCTCATTCCTTACATTTCTCTCCATCTCTTTAGCTTGAAAGTTGTTTCATGTCCAGCTACCTTGCTCCATATTCATCTTATGATCAGGAAAGCCTACCTATGGTTCTACTCCTTGACTCCATGCCCAATGATTTGAAACTTGTCACTCTATGCATGCCTCTTTGTTTGAAAGCATCTTCCTTCCATTCAAACACCATCCAAACATAAACAAAACCCATCGAACCCAATAACTAGCCTAAAAGCATCATCAACAAAGCTAAATCATCAAGAGAGAGCCCTCTCTGATTGCAGGTGGGCTAGAAACTGCAATCCAAATATTGGTTTGTGGTTACCTCGGCCGTATCCCTTCAGGAGCTTAGGGACAACCTAAGTGATAACAACAAATATAATGTTATTTTGTCCCATTCAACAACTTACCATCCTTAGGAAAATGGATTAGCAAAATCTACTAACAAAACTTTGATGAATATCCTTAAGAAAACCATTGCAGAAAATCAAAGATATTGGGATTCTAAGTTAAAGTTTGCTCAGTGGTCTGCTAGAGTAACGACAAGAAGATCTACAGGTAAATCACCTTTTGAATTAGTATATGGAACTCAGGCTTTGTTTCCAATTCAACTTGTAAAGCCAATGATTGCAATGATTCAGGAGGCGAAAGAAAAACCAAATGCTTTGATAAGAAGAATAAAGTGGTGGAGCTAAGCGAGAACAGGGACAAGGTAAGAGACAACTTGATTATGTATCAATCCAAGATGAAAAATATTTTTGACAGCAAAGCCAAGGAAATTGATTTCAAAGTTGCAGATTTAGTATTGAGATGGGATACCAGAAGAGAAGATAAGGGTAAACATGGGAAGTTTGATCCTCTCTAGTGTGGTCCTTTTACAATTTCTAAAGTGAGATCCAATAATACCTTCATCCTTGATAATCTTGATGGTGAAACACTACAGCTGCTTGTTAATGGGAAATACTTAAAACACTACTTCCAGTTCTAAAGAATAAGCATCATTTCATTGTGAATACCGGAGTGAAATAATTGTACAAATGCCATAGTATTTCAATTTATGCAAAGAAATTTATGACTCCAAGCCCGAAGTGAAGGCACTAATCTACGGTTATTAGTGCTTCTGTGGCAAAAGAACTATCCCCAGGTTGAGCCAGATGTTGTAACTTGTATCTTTTTTGTTTCATTCAAAAAATCTCTTGAAGAATATTTTGAAAAGTATAAGGCAAGAGGGAGATGTAATAAATTGTATATCGCAATCAGAAACACAAAGGAAACAAAGTAATATATCGCAATCGCAAAGATGCAACGGGCAGTTATAAAGTTACTATGGGAATCACTGATCACCGATTGCGATAAAGCCATATCTTGAAAACTGTGTAAAGACTTTGGAAAAGATGGAAAAGGGTATCGTTACACATTTTATATGTATTTCTATTATAAAAGATTATAAGCGTTGAACAGGCCAGACCCAAAACTTATATATATTATGTTTTAAAGTTTCGGCAGGTCCGTGATCATCACATAATGTTTTATATATGTGTATGTGGTATGCCGATTCTGATTGCGATAGGCCAAACCCGATAGTTTATATATGATGTGTTTTATAAGTTTGGCGGGTCCGCAATATCACGAAGTTTGGGTTCAAGCACTAGTTGAAAGCACCAATTGCAATTGCGATGACGGACCCGAAAAACTCTACATTGCTTTTTATAATTCTTGCTGGTCTGCTATATCATAAGCCCTTCATATATATTTTGTTTATGTAACTTTATATGTATTTCTATTATAAAGGGTTATAATGGAAAGGACGGACCCAAAGCGCATACATATTATGATTTATAAGCCCGGTGGATCCGTAAGGCATATGAAAAGCAGATTTCAAGTTATAAGGCAGGCAAGTTTTTTAGCAGAGAAAAAATGGTAAATGGTTTTATTGGAGCTTAGTCGATCCCACTCAGCATTCAACACGTAACAGTCGGGTGGAGAGAAGAAATTTCAGGCGAGTATTCTTTGGGCTTATGTCCCACCTGAAACCTTTATAGACCGTTTGATCTGAAAAGCGCAAATCTATGGTGGGGATGAATCAGCGTGAAAGTATACCTCAAAAATTGTGTGGAGCCCGTATTGAGAGTGGAAAAAGCATGTTTTATAATATATTTTCATCATAAAAGATTTATAATAGAAAAGCGCAGGTATAAAGGATTTACGCATAAGTCCAACCCTTCCATAGTTATGTGACCTAAGGGTGCATAAGTTAAGTTTTACAATGATTATCAGGCCAATTGCGATTTGCGATGAAGTCAACAGAGCGTTAAACAGGCGGATTTGACAAGTTTATAAAGCATAATTAACTCTTTTGAGTTCCGTATTAATCAGAGGTTTGCGTTAATTTCATTGTGTAAAGTGGAAAATCAGGGTTAGAGCCAAAGCTAAAGAGAAGGACAATCCGGTATGTTTATTTGCATTTTGGCCAATCAGAATGCCCATGTAAGCCCAATATTATACAAACTAAATGCGTTCCATTACAGCTAAAACAAATTAAGCATCATTAGGGCATTTACAGAGGAATTCAGCAGCGGATCAACACAGCAAGCCAACAGTTATCATCCCTTTCTGAATCCAGTTATGTTCTTTTTATTTCATGTTCTTTGAGGTGTCTTTTACCCTCTGTAAAATTTTGTAATAGTTTTTACTTCATATAGTTAGAAAAGCAGTTAGATAGTTTGGGCAGTTTCAGAAATCAACAATTGTTCTACAATGTATAAAAGGAGGAAAATTTACTAAGAAAGGGTTGGAATTTTGGAGAACCCAGAGACTAGGCCATTGTATTCCAGATATCATCGTTGATTAATGAAAGAATCAGAAGTTTCCATGAGTTGTTGCATATAATTTTGTAAGCTTCTCTGTCATGTGTCATGCTATGTTTTCTTTTCAAGTATAGTAATGAAGCTGCAAGTCTTTATTTGCTTATATAGATAAAGTTTAAATTCCTTAAAAAATAGCTCCTATACTTGAAGTCCTCATTTCCTTTCTAATTTATAGATAATAGTTTTTGTGAAAGACTGGCATATTGTTTATGATTCAGTTCTCATTATCATAGTTCCTCTAAGTTACAATAGTAGTTTATGTGAAAGATCAACATATTACCTTTAACTTCTCCTTCAAACTTTCTTCATTCATCATTTATATCTAGCAACAAATGGCATTTTGAGATGTTTTGGTCATACATGTATTAAGAGTTAAAGACCAAGTTTTCGAGGTCCTTCATTTGAGAACACAACAAACAATAAGTGACAGTGTTAGGCCCCTATACTACTAGTGTAACCCTTATTGTTATTAGTACAACTCACTTATTATATTGATGTACCCACATAGTGCCCATATTGTTACTATTGTACCCCATATAAGCCCACTAATTTTACTATTGTGGCTTCATATTATTATTGTTAGGTCGGCTGGGTTATATTGTGACTCCTTAGACTCCTATATATAGAAAGGAGGTTTTGTCATTTGAATCATCCAAAGAATTGTTCATTTATGTAATGTAAAGGAGGTTGCCCCCTCGAAGAGGCTGAATTCTAAGTTGTTGATCTATCTTTTCTATCTTTTCTTGAGCTAGTTTCATAACATCTAGTATCAGAGCTTTGAATTCTAGGGTTTCGCTGCTCCAAAAAGGTCATCATGGCATTTTCGCTATAACTTTTTTTCTGTGGCGTTTCAGAAGTCACAAAAAAAACCCATTTGAGAAGAAATCATGCTGAACCTTGGGTCCAAATTTCAGAGCTTTTTGCGCGATATTTACGGAGATATGATCTAAGGAAGTTGGTCTTTTTGCAGACTCTTGAATTACATTCAAAACAAGTGACCTGGGGAAAATCGTCATAACTCTCTCTGAACATCGGATTGAAATTTAGTAAGAAGGTAAAGAAAGAGAACGGACTGTAGTTTCTTGTGTGCATTTCTCAATTCCAAAGGTCAAAACAGTGACTTGTGGCAGGGCGTACAAGTTCGCTCTACTGAACTAGTCTATAATCAAGTCACTGTGGGGGATTTCACATAACTCTTCCTTGGAGAATCCAGTTTGGGTCAGACTTGTGGCATTGGAAAGAGGACACAGAGGGCTACTACAGGTCACAAATTTAGAACTAGATGATCAGAAAGTACAAAGATACATCAGAGGCAATATCGAGCTCCTACAAAGTGAAAAAAGGTGTGTAGATTTTCTTAAAATTTTTGCTTAAGCTTGGTTTGAAAATTTATTTGAAGGAATTCAAAGGGCATAGTAGAGAATTATTATCGCTAACTGATGCCCCGAGGAAAGAAAATGCAAACACCTAGTAAGGAACCTGAAAGCTCTAGCATGACTCATGAAGAAGAGGAAGAAATGCTACATGATATATCAAAATTACAAGACCAAGTGCAAAAAAATGTCAGCCTCACAAAAGCTAACAGAAGCTAAGATAAATGGCATGGAATCTAAGATAAAGGGCGTGGAAGCTAAGATGGATGATTTGAAGACGGATTTGAAGACAAACATGGAAGATTTGAAGATAGATTTGAACACAAACTTGAAGACAAGCATGACAGATATGAAGACAGATTTGACAAATTTTCTACAAGAAATACTTACTAATGGTGAAAAGGTAGTAAAGGGAACTCATGATGCGAACAAAAGAAATGTTAATCAGGATTCCATAGACTCTAATGTGGGATCGAAGACCCATCATATTCCAAGAATCAATATGAGGAAGTTTGATGGCAGGGATCCCGCAACATGGATATTACAGATGGAGCAATTTTTCGATCTCAATAATGTGCAAAACACACAAAAGGTACGTATGGCAACTTTATATTTGGAACCAAATCAGTTTGTATGGTATCAATGGCTTTGCTCTCGTAAACGATTTATCACTTGGGCAATTTTTACGGAATAATTGGTAGCACATTATGAGGATACAAAAAGCAACACTTTTTTTAGCCAATTGATAAGTCTCAAACAAAAGGGTTCAATAATGGAGCACATTGAGGAGTTCCAAAAATTGAACATAAGGGTAAAAGATATTCCAGAGGAGCATAGGATTGATGTGTTCATAGGGTTTTTAAAGGATAATATCCAACATGATGTTCGCCTTTGGGAACCTGATTCATTAGAGAAGGCATTCAGGTTAGCAAGAAAAATGGAAAGCAAATTATGGCAACCAAGAAGTATACCACTCACAACTATAAAGATGGAAGTGTTCTCCCTAGTCTTCCACAACCTATAAGGTTGACACCACAAAAATTGGAAGAAAAAAGAGCAAAAGGGCTCTGTTATAGTTGTGATAGCCAATACACTAAAGGTCATAAGTGTGCTGAGAAGAAATTATTCTACATAGATTGTGAAGAGGAAGAAGAAAAGGAGCAACAAAGGTCAAAAGAAGAGGATATACTCCAGGAACAAAGCTTAGATAAAGAAGAAATTAATCCGACCATATCTTGTAATGCATTAGCTGGAATTACCACTCCTCAAACCATCAAGATAGAAGGACAAATCAAGAAGAAAAAGGTAATAGTGTTGCTTGATTCAGGAAGTACCCACAATTTTATTCATTGTAAGGTAGCAAAATAATTGAATTGCTTCTTATATCCAGCACCAGAGTGTCAAGTGATGGTTGCCAATGGAGGAACAATAAATTGCTCTGGAAAGTGCCATAATATCAAGCTATCCATGGGAGAATATGTATTGACTAGCCCAATGCTTTCCATTCCAATGGGAGGTTCTGATGTTGTACTAGGAGTCCAATGGCTACAATCCTTGGGTACAATAGCTTTTAATTTTCAAGAACTTTTCATGAAATTTTCTGTGGAAGGAAAGGAAGTTGAATTAAGGGGTATTGCAGGGAAACCAGGAAAGATAATCAACGCTAACGATATGACAAAGCTACTAAAAAAGGAACGAAAATGTGTAATTGCACAATTATGTTTGCTAGATGTTTCCACATTGGAATCATCTATTTCTCCAGATCTCCAAAAAGCCTTGGACAATCATTCCAAGGTATTTGAGACTCCCAAAGGTCTCCTACCTATTCGTGAACATGATCATACTATTCATCTGATTCCAGGTAGTGTTCCTCCAAACATCAGGCCGTACATATATCCCTATGTCCAAAAGAGTGAAATTGAAGGTATGGTTGCAGAAATGCTAGAGGCTAGTATTATTCAACCGAGTCAAAGTTCTTTCTTTGCTCCAGTAGTATTGGTGCACAAGAAGGATGGATCATGGCGCATGTGTCCAGATTATAAGGAGCTCCACAAGCTCACTATTAAAGATAAGTTTCCCATTCCTGTCATTGATGAATTACTGGATGAATTGCATGGATCAATTTACTTCACCAAGTTGGATCTTCGTTCAGGATATCATCAAATTAGAATGAAGATTGAAGACATTCCGAAAACAGCATTTAGAACTCATGAGGGTCATTATTAATTTTTGGTCATGCCTTTTGGCCTTACCAATGCACCTTCAACATTTCAAGGTTTGATGAATTCAATTTTCAAACCATTCCTTAGAAAATTTGTGTTAGTATTTTGATGATATACTAATCTATAGCAAGTCTTGGAAGGATCATGTTGAACATGTTGACAGGGTGCTACAACTATTGGAGGAGAAACAATTATATGCAAAAAGATCCAAATGTTTCTTTGGAGTCCAGGAGGTGGAATATTTGGGTCATATTGTATCTCATGAAGGAGTTAAGGTAGACCCTAGCAAAATTAAAGCCATTAAGGAATGAAAAATTCCCACATCCATAAAGCATCTGCGAGGATTTCTTGGGTTGACAGGGTATTATCGCAAGTTTGTTAAGAATTATGGGAGAATAGCAGCACCTCTAACAACATTATTGAAGAAAGATGCATTTTCATGGACTCCGAAGCAACAAAGGCCTTTGAACATCTTAAAGAGGCAATGTGCCAAGCACCGGTCTTAGCTACACCGGACTTCACAAATACCTTTATTGTGGAATGTGATGC